>VUQK01015475.1:0-10489 GCA_015106715.1 Bujurquina vittata
GTTTGAACAAATATGACACCCTGCACGGAAGACAAGGGCACACTTCAAAGTTCCCAAAAGAGTTATGGAAAAAACGCCCAGCTTAGTGAGTGTGTGTGTGTGTGTGCGTGTGTGTGACAGCGCGTGCGTGTGTGCTCATGAATCAGAAGCAGTGGTTCTCAAACTGAGAAACGAAGGGTTTTCTATATTTAGTCTCAAAGAAATTCAGGTAAGAAAATATTGATGACTCCCATTTGTCTGTATGTACAATCACTGTGTACACACAGATTTGTGTGTACACAGTGATTGTGATAGCTTGGGTCTGGGTCCAAGGTAAAGTCTGTTACAGGCCCCAAAAGTCAAAGTCTCATGGAGCTCTGGTTTCATCAGAATACTGAGAGAAGACACGTGCAGGGGTCCAGGGTACAGATCTGTGGGTGCAAGCGAGCCTCGGTGTGCCCGCCTGATGCTGGCACACAGTATTAGGAGAAGCACTCATGATGTGCTATTGTACATCAGCAAGAAGCCTCCTCCTTTCCAAGATGGCCCACAGGTTGAGCCCTACACTCGCTGCATTGGGGTCATCAGTGAGTCAGGATTTGGGCTGGAGCAGAAAAAAGATGCAAAGATGAGGTCTGATTGGACGAAACAGAATGCCATCTGGCCTCAGGAAAGTGTCACATGAGCCTGAGTGACAGCGTTCTTCCTCTGCACCGGGATCTGGCTCTCCACTTTCCTCATTGCAGCCAAACGTGAGATGAGTAATGATGCTGCGCTCTGGCTGCAATCCACCATTTTACTCACTTTTGACTCACTACGAGTGAATCAGAGGCCCTTTGGAAACGTTTCTCTCAGGTTCATTAAGTCACAGCAACAGCAGGAACTGTCGACAGTTTGGTTTCAAATGATTTTTGGAGGAGATGTGAAGCATTCAACCATGATAGCGCCAACGTTTTCCCACATCTTTCTCAGGTGAAGCTGGTAAAACAAAGCATCTAAAACGCTGTTGGTGGTTAAACCCGGCTGTATTTAAGCTGAAAAGGTGTGAAACCTCTGTTGATGAAGCCAACGTGTTAGCAACAGACTTTTATTGCCACATCCAGAAGCCACAAAGAAACATCATTTAGTGTGGCTCGTGTCCACTTAATCAATCGGCCCAATAAAGTTTTCCCCTTTAGCTCCGGTTGGGTCCAGCAGCTCCTCAAAACGACATCTGGGTTTTTAGCTTTTTTATTTTCTCCACTAAGTCTTTAAATATCGCTGTAATGTGAAGTGTGGCTCTGCTCCTCTTAAGTGATTAAGTTAAGAGAATTAATGTTTTAAGGGAGGACGTGGAAAAGAAAATACTGCTTAGATTCTGATGAGCAATTATTCAGGAAGTAAAAAGTTGTTGTTTAGAGATTCTTTATTTTTTGGATAATTTCTATAATAAGCATGCCAAAACACACACACACACACACACACACACTCACGTACTTTATACTTCCAAACACTTTAGTACGTCACCTTCTGTCTGTAAAACATGAGATCTTCTGATTACTCTGATCCGTTGAGCAAAAGTTTCTGTGGTATCGGTTTATGTATACTGTATGTATATGTTTATGTATTTATATAAAGTGTTTGACTGAAATGAATCCACAGAGGAGGAATCTATCACAGATAACCCCGAGTTATTAAAGACTCAATAAGACACTCAATAACAGTTGTGTTTGTATGGATGGACGTTTGAGAAAAAGCTTTACATGGAGACTGGAAGGAGTTGACATTTAATCGATATAAATTTCCATTAAGACAATAGTGAGCGATGTGACTTGTAAGCAAAGAAAGTTGCAAATGAACAGCGGTAATTTGTGACACTCAAACCATGAGCCGGTGACGGCGAGGGATGAGCTCAGTCGCCATGGTCGATGATGCAGCACGTCTAACAAACTCTGGAGGAGATTACGTTAGAATTTGAAGACAATTGGCCATAAATAGCATTATATTTGGTCTTTTTTTTTTCTAGGTGCAATAAAGAATACCAGCTGAGGACGTCTTCATATTTAAACGTGCTAAGCAACACGTTAACAATGAAACTGAACGCAGCCATGCAGGTGCAGTAGTGTAAACTGTGTGTGGATTGAGTCAGTGATGCAGGAAGTATGTAAATCTGCTTTAACGCTAACATTGCTGTTTATGGACCAAGCTTGCACATTAAAAAGTGAACAGCATATTGGCATTTAGCACTTCAGATACAGATTAAATCGACTTTATCTCAATTTTTCCAAAACTATAAAGTAATTTCCACGTCTCCTTCATTATCTGAACTCTCAGAAGGCTTCTGAAAGCCTGTGTTGTAGAGCACAGAGCACGATATGTAGAGCTATGTTTTCTACTAACTTCCATGCTTCCTTCAAGCGTCCATGTTTCCTACGGACTTCCTAAAAGCTCCCATGTTTCCCATGAACTTCCATGCGTCCTACAAGCTTCCTGTTAGATTTTTGTTGTTAAATTGTTCCTATTTAGTCCTTGACCACACATCAAGAAGGGCTCCTCCGTTGTAATCTTATCTCACTAGCATAGTGCAGAAAGCGTTAGGTTATATAATAATATTGCACATTGTCTCTTTCAGACATCTGTTTGGGCTTTGCATCCCGGAGTTTCAGTCTCACTGCTCTCATTAACCTTTTCCCAGCAGCAAACTGCTTTCAGAGGTCTCTGATCAAACGCCTGCATGCTCCCTGCTCAGCAGCAAACAGGCAGATGGGAGCTGCTGTGCAAAGTTTTCTTTTCAGCAGTTGGTAGAGACCAAACCAGAGCTAAGCTGATGAATCTCTGACTTTCATTTATCCGGGGGACACAAATGCAACTGAATAATAGTGCAGACATATTTTTAGCTTAGCTCATTACGAATACAGAGGGTGGTGTTAGTCTGGCATCTATTTTATTTAAAGATCTTTTTTTTTGCAGATTTTGAAGTCACACATGTTCTCAGCAGCCCTATATTATCTCTGTTATTCATTTGAGTATTCCTGCGCTTCATTTGGAATCCTTCTCGTCCCTTAGCAGCCTCTTTAGTGGTCAGAAGCCAAGCGCTCATCCTCCCAGCAGCCTCTTCCTCCCCCTTCTTTATGACTCCTCGGTTTGTGCAAGGACAGCCATGGCTGGAAGGAGGTCATTACCACTCCGGATGACAGTACATGAGCAGGAGGAATATGCTGTCACTGTTGTCGCCTCTCGACAGTGGTAAGCAGCAGATATCCACTCCGTGAGTGAGTCAGGGCATGAGGTATTGTCTCCTGACATGACAGAGAAAGGCCCATGGCTGGAGCTGCAGTTCAGAAAAACCCCAAAACACGCGTTCATCGTGCACACATGAAGAGGGTGAGGGGAGGATGAGGAGGGGAGTCATCTGTCACTTTGGCATAACAGTCACTTGCACAACAAATGGCGCCGTGTGTGTGTGTGTGTTTTTGACTAATCAGCAGTGTTCACAGTTCACATCAGCCTCTTCCCTCGTCTTCACATCCTTACAATGATCAGGTTATATGTTTGCTTTGTCTGACAGTGACACGAGTCCATTGATTGTTGAAGGTGCAGAGCTGCAGTGTAGCTGTGGTTAGCCTGTGTAGCTTAGCAACTTCAAAGAGTGGAAGCAGGAGGGGAACTGCCAGCCTGCAGCTAAAAATACATCTTTAAACACCTTTAGCTCAGATTTCACATCTTGTTTGTTGTAAGCCGGCTCTACAGAGCTCCTTCACAGCCTCAGACTGAAACTGACCTAAATTTTGTGCAGCTTTTTGAAAGGTGTAAGTGTTTATCACACGGTTTTCCTGTTTCCAGCACTCTGAATGGTAATAATAGTAATAAACGTTAAGCTCGGGTTTGTAGCAGGGTGTGGCTCTGCGGGGCTGCACTTCACTCCATTCGCTTTCGCAGCTGGCTGCAAAGTTTTTCTAAGTCTGTGTTCCAACCAAACCTGACTTTTAAAGGTCAGTCCTGTCACAGCCCCTGTCTCCGTCTTCATTGTGATTCCAAGGAAAAATCTGACTACAGCGATATTTATGCTGAAGCTGTGTGCCCTCTCAAAACTCTAAAATAACTGCAAAGGGTGGAAAAAAATAATTGCTTGGTTGGGACAGCGTGTTGCTACAAGGAGCCGCTGTTGGCCGAGGAAGTGTTACAATATCAGCTTCGGGTGCTCCTCTCCATACAGACTGTAATCTAAAGAATAGGAAGCGTACACTGGGGGGATTTGTGCAGCTTGAAAAGAACCCAGGTGGTTGTTCCCCGGGAGGAGGTGGGCGTCCTCCCCGCCCGGAGCCTGCACACAGACTGCCCCTGCCAGTGGCAGCAGATGAAATGGCCGATGGAAAGTGTTGCGCTGTTGTTCCTTTCTGTTTTCTTTGGTCAGCTGCTACTAAAACCTTTAGGATCCAATGCTGATTGTTTTCCTCTGATGACAGAAGATGGCTGCGGCAGCAACAACCATGGTTGCACAGGGTGGAGGCAGATCCTGCCCCCACCCTGTCCTGTTTTCTCGGAGATTGTGTCAGACGAGTGTGCTATAGTTTGCTCTGAGCAAATGCTGTGACAAGCAAAGAATAGTTAGGATAATTGCAGACTCGAAATGAATTTTCAGTAATTGCAGATGGGTGGATGGCGGCTTGTTAGGCCTGAATGGAGCGCAGCACAGCAGGTTTGGAGGATAATGAAAGGGAGCAGTAAACGACTTCATTCAAGTGAACACTTTGGCAAACAAAACACAAAAACACCCCAAAAACATGTAAATCAAAGATGGCGAAGTGAAGCAGAGTGACAGCAAAGATTAGCCTTTAATCTGACAGCCATGTGGCTCGTTTGTTCCTCTGGAGCTTAACGAGCTGCTCTCGTCATTGGCTCACACATTAAAGTCATTCTGGACAGCAGCACGGCCCACTCCCCCCACTCCCCCCACAGGAACTCAGTCATGACCCCCTCCATGTTCTGATTCACTCACAGGCTTTTCCTGTAATTTCACTCATTTGTTGGTGTAGTCCTGCTTGCCTGTACTGGATGAGGCAGCTGTAAATGCCCCCATACATCTGCACACCTCCCAGAAGGGACAGTTTGGACTAAAGAAAGATTTAGCAAGAATAATAATGTGTTTGGGCAGTAATTGTTTCATAGTTTCATGTATTCCTCTGATCCCAGTAGAACAGTTCCTAGATATGGTTGGTTGGCATGGCTGGCTCGTGCCTGATGTTAAACTGAAAAAAAACATAACCTAATTAGGTTCCTTGCATAGATCAGTGCCTGCTGTGTAAATCCAGACATGCAGTCTGAGGCGAGACCAGAACACTTGTTCACATTTGCACTGCAGGTGTGTTTGTCAAATAAGCTGTGGCTGTGTGCACAGACACACAAAGTTAGAAAGATTCTTAAGACACAAATCAAACCTTCAGATCACATCTTATGAGGCTTGATCTTAGTTTTCTCCACATATATGTAACTGAAATGTTGCCGTGTGACGGCTGCAGCGAATGGGCAGCGGTCCGTGTGAGGTGGGTTGTCTTGATTTCATAACAACAGCAGGAAAGTCTTCTTTGGTTCTCACCTGTGGGCAGTCTCTCTCCTCAGCAGTTAGCCTTTATTGTGCCGTTAGCCTCACATCACAGCTGTCATTTTTTTAAAGCACCTTTATTTTTTGCGCACTTAAGACGTTACTGAGCCCAGACCTTGGAATCTGAATGATACCTGACATAAAAGCCGTAGCACGAAACAGTAAACGGCTGCAGAGAGATGACAGCTTTATTCCACATTACTCAAAGGTGTGACTGCACAGCCATCAGTGTGCACTTTCAATTCAAAGCCATTCTGAAGAGCAGGCTGCCTGCACAAAGACTCCTTCATTCAGCTGCTGTGGACACTCAGAACATCAAACACAGCGCTTCCTTACACCTGCAGAAAGGCAAAAACACCCGTCAGAGGATTTTACTGCATTTGTCTCCTCTGCAGGCTGTCATGTCTTGCATTGGGCTATGAGAGGTATGGAAAAGAGAGCAATACATGAAGATGCTCTTGGATCATCTGATTACCCAGTGATCAGTGCATGTGGCATAGTTGGCACATAGGAAAGGACTGATTTCAATCTGCAGTAGTGACATGGTTCACACATCAAGATCTAGTTTTTGTTTGTTTCTGATGTGTAAAAGTGGGGCAGTGATGCTCTGAGCTCTGCAGGATTTACCTTTCAGTCTTCTTACTGGCCGAGGGTGCAGTCACCAGTTGTGAGGCACTTAAAAACACAACCAAATGTCTTTAAAGCTGCTGTTAAAGGCTGTTAGAGCCAGAGCTCTGATGCAGCAACAGATTTTATGGCACTCAGCAATGCAACAGGGAAGTTCAATGCAGGCTGATTAATCTGTCCACAGAGAAGAGGGAGGTGTCAATACTGCTGAGGCGCAAGAAGGAGTCCTGCAGGGAGACGGGCTGCATGCAGAGAGGGTCCTGCTTACCTCGGGGAGTGGGAGGGTCCTTCCTGGGGTGGCTGATTTGTAGGTTTGCGGGTTCGTGAGTCACTGGAGGGCAGGCAGTTAAGCAGGTGGCAAAAGTCAGTGATCTGATATGGGGTTCCTGATAAAGAGGCCCGGTTCCACAGGAGGAGCTGCAAAGGCATGTAATCCACTCTAACTCTCAGGAAGGAGTCACTGCAAACAGGGAGAAAGAGACGTTAGCAATAGGGAGCAACAGGATGGCAGAAGCAGCATAAAAGAAGCGCATTAGCCCTCGATAGGAGGCGGCCGGATGCTGGAGCCAGTCGTGAAACACTGCTGAGTGACGAGGCAGATGAAAAACAGGTGATTCTGGCCACAGAGCAGGCACAGCATCCACCCAGCAAACCAGCTTAGACCGCTGCTGCTTATACAATACACTATAAAATACAGCAGCCTGGCATTAGAATACTGTATGTACTGTAATTCTGTGTAATATGATCAGTGATTTTACCATGTTTGTATCACATTTCTCAGAATAGTGCAAATATGAGAAATATAATAGCAAACACTCTTTTTGTCATGGTACAAGCTTCCCACTGAGGACATTAGAGTTGCTTATGATGAGTCTCAGGCTTTCACAGCTGGACCGAAGCAGCATTTCTGCTGCCATATGTGACCGGCTTAGAACGTACACAGAGCCGGGGGCCATTAAGGACTGCTCACAAACAGCTTTGCTTATTATAATGTTTGTCATTCTTAAAGTGCAGACCATTTCCTGAGTCGAGCAGCTCTCCTGCATGCTCAAACACAGATCCCTTTTTTTCCCCAAGTTGTGAAAGATGTGAGAATTTGGAGAGGAAACTAATTGAAGGTGGAAAACACATTTTGGACACAAATCGTATGAAACACATTATTTTGTTTACTTGTACGTGTGTGGTGGAAAATAGCCAGGATATGACACAATGTGGGCAGGGTTATGTGCAATAGGAGCTAACATGGCTACAAGCAGTTTTTACACAGGGGTAATCAGCTGTGTCTGAAGGACATCAGCGGTGAGACCCTCAGTCGTTTGCATATCACAGTTCAATCAGGAATGGGTATCAATCTAGTTGTTCACTGGAGAAACACACTTTGACTTGCTTGATTGGCAGGCCTGCTGGTCTGCTGCAGTCAGCTATGCAGATAATTGAATGTAAATAAAGATAAGGAATAATGAGTGCACAGAGGTATAACTCTTAATGCTTTGTTGTGTGCTGCCAAGCTCCTGGGATGAACTAAACACAAAGTGATGATGAGGGAATTTATTTTTTCTCTGCTTGGGAAATTCTGGTAATAGACGATGAATGAATGCAGTTACTCGATTACTGATACGCGTGTAAAATCTGCCTGCTTATAATACTTGATCTGATGACGAGTCCCGGTCAGCTAAATATTTGTATAATAGGGACTAGGGGCATAACCACTCTGTATTACAATGTAATTACATTTAACTACAGATACTTAAAGGTAGATACACTAGAGTAAGGCAAAGGAAACAAAGTAATCTGTAAGTAGTTTTCCAGAGTTCATGAGTAATTTTAAATATTGCATAACTTCAGGTATTTTACAGGAAAGGGGGAAATTATACTGTAAGCAGCTTTAGGTACAGCATAAGTAATTTTAAGCAGTACATAAATTCTTTGTAATTTTGCAAAATAACAAACAATATTTTCCCACTTTACATTGTATGCAGTAGTTTTCAGATCACGGGTCGTATTATGGAGCAAATAATCTTGTGTTTTTTACATCTTTATGTTTTTGCATCTTTATTCAGTATTCATTATGCTGATGTGCATGATGATGAACTATTCAACCGTCCTTTTATTTTACCAATATCAGTGCGAGAAGGACTCGTTCCCCTTTCCAAAGTCCTTCAGAGAGAGCAGAAAAAACCCAGAAACAAGCAGAGCAACAACAGTTATTTATGTTGTGAGGACACACCCACTCCCATCAACATCCCCTCAATAACCAGAGTCCAAACATCAGGGGGTGAGAACCCGTGTGAGCCCACAAACCCCAACAGCAACGACTAAGCTGCAGTGGACACCAAGGAGGCAGAAACATGAAGGTCCAGTGCCTGAGTCCAACAGAGGCCAGACAACACATCCTGGTTCCACCAAGGCTGCACAGACATCCAGGAAGAGGAACCCGCAGCAGCCCATGAGCCAAAGGACAGCAAGCCGACCCACCGCTCAGGAAGGACACTAGCACGAGCAGGATATGAGCCACACCCCCAGTGGCACTGGATGCCACGGACCTCTACAGGCTAGGCAACAGCACCCTGATGCTTTGGTCCAGATCTTGGAGGAGGTCCTCCAGGCACCATCCTACATCTCATTGGGAGCACGCCCTGACACTGTCAGGCTTGCAAATGTTGGATCGTACAAACTACAGAACTGATGCTATGAAATGCGGGCAAATTGTTCCGGCCTGCTGCATCACTCTTTGATTTTCAGGGTGTCTTTGAATTCAGCCTCTGTAGGTTGATCATTTTCATTTTCATCAAACCATGATGCATTACCCAGTCCATATCAGTACATTTATTCAGCACAATCTTTTCCCATTGAGATCTGATGTGTTTTCAAAGTGTTCTTTTCATTTGTTTCAGCAGCTTGGTTTCTCATGTGCACGTCTTCCTGCCCAGCTGATATTATTCCATCTTCTCCCCCTGGCTCCGCTCTGTTATCAGTCTCCATCATCTGACTGTGTGCTAGATTACTTTAAAACAGGCACCTCGTCCCCCTGCTTGAGCACCCCTCCCTAGATGTCACGGACCCATTTCCAAACTTGTATTCATTTCTAAAATCCTCAAAAAACGCCAATTAATTACTTGGACTGATTGAGGATAATGATATTTGATGGATTCCAATCTGCCTTTCAACAAAATCATAACACCGAAACAGCATCACTGAAAATTATTAATAATATTCGTATGTGTTTGGATTACAGGTGAATATTTAGCTTTCTGCTTGACTTATCTGCAGCCTTTGGCACCACTGATCAAACCATTCTGTTGGACAGATTATGGAACTGGGTTCGGATCCCAGTCACGGTTCTCAAATGGTTCTCATTCTTAGCAACTGTATGTCCTCGTCTATGTAGAGTCCCTCAGGGGTCAGCCCTTGGACCACTTCTATTTTTTTGTACATTACCCCTGGGTCATGTGCTAAACAGTTTCAGAGACATGACATATCATTGCTGTGCAGAGGATACACAGCTGTACTCGTCTGTTAACCCTAATAACCTCGACGGCCTCGCCTACCTCAGCCAATGCTTCCTGCCTGGTAATAATTGGATGCCTTCAAATTTCCTCCTTCTCAATCCTGGCAAAACCGAGGTTCCTGTGTGCGATCCTGAGAGTTTTGCTAAGGATGTCAGTCATAGTATCGTCCGCACACACACAGCTAAGAGCTTTGGTATTTATTCTTGACCAAAAATGTAATTTTGAATCTCAGATCTCAAAGCTCATCGAGTCTTTTTTCCTTCATTTAAGAAACACGTCAGAACCCTTTAACCCAAAAATGTGCAACTTCTAGGGCACACTTTACTTTTCTCATGTCTCGATTATTATAACTCACTTTTCACGTATTGATGCAGAATGCAGCATTTAGACTGCTAACGAGAACATGCCGAGGCTCGGACATCAGCCCTGCTCTTGCTTCCCTTCACTGGCTTCCGCTTAAATTCAGAATTAATTTGGAAAATGTATTAATACGAAATAACGTCCAGGCTCCTGCACATATATCCGAGCTATGAGACCTTATAACGGCAGCCAGCTTCTCTGGTTATCTGATCAGGGTTCTAACTTTTCCATGTACTTATTAAATACGGAAGCAATCCCACTTTTAAGGTTGCTGCTCCTAAACTTTGTTTTAAACGCTGCTGAAAACTAATTTCTACAGCTTTTCTTCTTTTTTTTAATCTTTCTCCCATTATCTTTCTGTGTCTGTGTGTGTGTGTGTGGGGGGGGGGGGGTCTCTGTTTTTCTTTGTTTGAGTTTTTACTTTTTAGGGGGG
>VUQK01015478.1:0-10803 GCA_015106715.1 Bujurquina vittata
TGTGTGTGTGTGCGGGTGCGTGTGCGTGTGCGTGTGCGTGTGTGTGTGTGTGTGTGTGTGTGTTGTCTATCCTATTCTATTTCTGTATATATTCTTTTATATTTCTTGTAAAATTTCTGAAACTTTATTTCTATCTTTTTCTATTTCTATGTGTGAAACTGTATTTGCTACTGGAACTGTAATTTCCCTGACGGAACCCTCCCAAAGGGATTAATAAAGTTTATCTAATCTAATCTAATCTAATGTGTGTAGAAGTATTTTATTTAATGAATACCTCCAAATGAATGAATAAACAATATTTTATTTAATAAATGTTATGTTTTGTAGTGTGGTATTGATGTTAATAAAGTTGCTTAGTTACGTTGTATGTTGAGTTTGTTAGTGTAGTTTACCTCAGAGAATGGTTATACTTGAGTGGTTAATTAACAGCAGTCTATAAAAGGCTGCCACTTAATATCAGACTGGAGCTGGAACCCTGCCTTACCATTTGGCTGTACTGTTTTGTTTTGTTTTGTTTTGTTTTGTTTTGTATAAATGTTGGTCACCTCTGCCTTAAGCCTCCTATTTTAATTCAGCCGCTACCGTCATCCTAACACATACATTCATGCATAAAATAAGTGAGTGTGTAAGAACAAGTTAGAAATCCAAGAGAAAAGCAATAAAAATACAATAGAAAAGTAGCAAGTATATTTATGTTCCTCATATTCTCAGAGAGTAGACCTGTTATATAAATATCTAATAATAAATAACGCAATTGTATTTCACAAGCGTTTGCGGTATTGCAGGAGGAGAATATTGCACTAATTACTGAGAGTAAAGGCATGTGTACAGCCCAGTTTTTGTTGCTCTGTGATCATTTTATGGGATGTAGGAGCTGGGGAGTTAATGTGATGTGTTTAGGAGTCTGATTGCCCATGGATAGAGACTGTTTTTCCGTCTGTTGGTTTTCAGCATTTTTGGGACTTGAATCGTTTTCCTGATATAAGACAATTGATCATTTCCCTGCCCAAGCATATCGCACAAAGAAAAAGAGTGGAAAAATAGCCGCTGAGCTTATTTTCAGTGTCTTCATACCTTGGTTTGGGTATCAATTTCAATTCAAGGCTGTGAGTGAAAGGAAGAAACTGTGGTGGAAGGATAATTTCCCACGCATGCAACAACATGAATCAAAGATGAGTAGCTCATCTTTTTTTTTTCTCCTCTATGGTAAATGCTGTTTGATTTGTCAGGAGATAAGGACGACTCATCTCCATAGTCACAGTCACCAAGGGGTTACTTGGTGACTATGACTAGTCATAGTCATATGGGAAAATGGGCTGAGAGAATGACAGAGGCACAAAAGGAGTAGTGTTTGTCACCCAGTACCCATTGCACATGCCATAATACTGCCTCTACATCTTGGTTTTGTGACACACGGAATTATTTAGTTTAATGGTTGGAGATGATTCATTTTAATTTTTAATAAAGAAAAATCGTCTCTCTCACTCAAATGAAATGTACAGATTTCAAGTACTTTGGCTCCATCTCCTGGACAAACAAAATCAAAGCTTCCTAATAACCTTAAATGTTACATTTTAATAGGAATGGTTGTTCATTTTTTTTCCACGGAGTTAGATAAACTGGTTGGGGAAGAAAACATTCAGAACCTCTACTTAACGTTAAACATTTTATAGCTGCTTGAGGCAAAGTGCACTTTAACAACTTCATAAACATTTGGGTCAGCAGATGGAACTGTCAGTTTTATGACCCCTTTTGTTTGGTGCTTTTTGTTGCTTTTTCAAAACTCACGCACTACAATACATTTAAAATAAACAAATCTGTAAAATCTGGTCAAATAAATTAAATGAACAGTTTCCTCTGAAATGGCAATAATGGTGAAGTATTAAAGAGTGGAAGTAAGCAGTACTTCAGATGGTTCTCGTGCACAAATACAGATACTATCAGATGAAACAAGAAGCTGTGAGACAGCTGCAGTGAACAGATCCTTCTTTACCACATATTAAGACTATCTCAAACATCTCACAAGAAATGTGTGTCTCAAAAATAATGTGCTTATCTGTACATGTATTCCTACTGCAACCTGACGGATTATGACACAGTTTGGCAAAATAGTTTATACAAGTGTACAAAGAGCGTATAAGACCATAAAGAACAGCTGTAGTTTCCATTTATGCCATAAGAATTTTTAAAAATTGCATTCAAATGAAATTCTGTATCTGCCTTTCACATGATGAGTGTCAGAACTTTAACATGCTTAGTTTGTCTCACATGTGTAGATATCAAAATATCAGGATCATTAACATGTCCCACATTGTCCAACAAAAACAAACTCTTTGACCCACATTTAGTTTTTCGGCAATTTCCAGCAATACATACAATTATTTTGTGACTTTCAGTTGACATGTATAATGCATTTATGTTTTGCTGTGTGCTGAAGGGCTTTCTACTGCTTGGGTAAGAACATATTTACTAAGAAAAATCTAGCAATAACCCCAAGTAGCAAAGTTGTGCAAAAATAGCTTAGCCATTAATGCCTGTGTTTGCCATATCAAAGTGTTGCATCATGCCAAAAATCTAACAATACAACAGTTTCCAAATATCAAAGAAGATCGAAGAGTGACACGTTAGTTATTGCCCAATGCTTTTCAAAAGAAATAAACTCCACTGAATTCAAGCCAGCAGTCCATGTGTTAAAAAGACCAAAGATCCCTCACAACGTTTTGTTGTTTATATGCGTGGAGGGGTGCCGGGGTGGCTCAGTGGTTGGAGCAGGCAAACATACTCATATGCTGCATAGCAGTGCAGGCAGTGCAGGCAGTGCAGGCGCAGGTCCTCCTGTTCCCTGCTGCCGCTGCTCTCCCAGTTACTCTGTGTGTATTTAGGCCCTCAGTTTTCTTCTGTTAATTGTTGCGTCTTTGTCTGTGGTCCCTGCCTGCTGTGTGCGCCTTCCCTTTAGTTTCCAAGTGTGTCACAGTTTGGATTTATGTCTGATCTTGGATTCTGGGATTTTGTTTTTTGTATTTTTTGACACTGAAAGAAATTTCAGCAATAAAGCTGCTAAAAATCAGTTCTGTCTCATGCTTCTTGTATTCAGGTTGGCTCGTGCCAGCCCACACACCCTTCAGTTTTTCAGGGGGCTGCAAGAATCCTGTGAAAAAACTTTTTCACAGCTTTATGTGTACAGCCTCAGAGAATGGCAGTCTCTTCTTTTCCTTCACACTGTCACCAAATGCTTGCTCATAGTGGGTCATCTGATCAAAGACTACTGGTGGAGTCCTTTTGAATTTATTTATAAATTATTTAGAAAATAATGTAAATACCTTTATTATGATCATTTGTCATTTATTAGGAAATATTTAGCATCACACACCAACAGGCACCTGCACATTTATCTTTTACTGCTGTTGGAAGATTGCCAGCAAATCACATTTTTTTACAGTGCAAAATTAACATTTTGATTTTAAAAAAATACCCTGAATAACAAATATGTGCTTTTATGAACACAGTGTACTAGCTTGTAGCATATTTTACCATTGTAGCTTTTGTCTTCCATTGTGCACAGAGACATTTGTCAGAATGTATTTTAAAGATTATCACTGCACTTAATAATAATGAAACGGAGTGACTGAAGAAGAGATTCATGGTTGAAATCAGTGAAGATATGCGTGTCATTGAAGAAGTAGGACTTCCCAGGTGTTAGTTCAGGGGAAAAAGGTTTGTTCCAGGAGTGATGCCAGTCCAGGAGTTTCAAAGATGCCTCTCGCCCATTGATTTCCAGCAAACTGCTAAACACGATGCTGTGCTGAGACACACTTTCCACAGTCCCAACCTTTACTAAACAGGTATATAAACACACGTTTAATCATAAACTTTTGTTTTTAATGAGAATTTTATGGAAATTTTAAGGAAATTTACATTATTCGATTGATGCCTTACTTGGGTTGCAAAGCTCTGTTTCTTTCAGATTGTTCAAGGACAAAAATGTGGAGCCTGAAAAAGATTTTTTTTTTAAAGAAATTTTTCCTTTTATGCTTTTTAAAATAAAATGTACTTACTCGAGAATACTCCTGATTTCTGTGGTCTCAGTTTCCCTCTGCAGCATGACCACAGAGATGTGTTGTAGTAGAGATGACCACAGCATCTGAATCCTGTCTTCTCAGAGTAGAGCACCTCCTTGTCCTCACTCAGACAGCATACACCCTGGATACAGATTTAGATATTTTTATAATCAGTATGAATGTTCTCTGCATCCAACATATCATATATGTGGAGTCAACTGGAGAACCAAAAAAGTCCAGTGATCTCTCTGCATCTTGGTAACAACTGTCAGACTGTCTTTGAGACTGAAATGTGATTAAACCAAAACAATAAAGTTGCAAGCCGAGCAACTTAAAGAGCTGAAACCATAAAGCCACAGAAGCTAATGCATCAGGTGAATCACTACATTGCTGCATTGTAAGATTTACACTGAATATTAGACTTATTTGAGACATTCATTCACTTTGATGATTGACATATCATCGATATATTGTGCAAATATGCATCTCACTGCTGGGCTGCATTTACCCTCATATACAACTGTAGCGCAGCAGTGCAGTAGATGGTAAGAACAGAGTGAAGAGAGAATGTGAATTCAATTTCTTTGTTTGATTGCCCTGTCTCCATTACAACTGCTATTGTCAGTGTAAAAATTAATTTTATTGACAGCATTCATTGGATTGACCAATACTCAGAACATTAGGAAAGTCCAAGGAACTCAGTGAAGATCTAACATGGAGAATTGTAGATTTACACCAGCTGGGAAGGTCTTTTGGAGCCATTTCTGAACAACTTCAGATTCCAAGATCATCAGATCAAACAATTGTACATAATAAGTTATTAGGATGTGTCACCACTTTGCCAAGGTCTGGAGGAAGACCCAAACTGTCACCCTCAGATGAGAGGATGGTTTGGATGTTCAGGAACAACCCGGGAACTACCAAGGCTTAAGTCTTCCATGAACTGGAAACTGGAACACCAGTGTCACTGGTCAGGTAACTCAGTCAAGCAAATTTTAGATTGTCATGGACTAATAGGTGCTGACCAAGAAAGAAGTCCCTTTTTCAAAAACGACACCTTCGAGCTTGACTGAAATTTGCAGCAGCCCACATGGACAAACCAAATGCCTCCAAGAGAAATGTTTTATTGTCAGACACAACAAAGACTGAACTATTTGTCCACAATGACATGAGGTGTGTTAGGAGGAGTAAAGGTGAGGTTTCCACTGTGCCAGTTGTCAAGCATGGTGGTGGCAGCATCATTCTCTGGGGCTGTTTTGCTACTGTTACATTGCACAAAGTGGATGTAATAATGAAGAAGGACTACCTCCAAATTCAATTTCACCTCAAATCAACAGCTAGATCATTGAAAAACTGGACACAGCTGGGTGTTCCAACAGTTTCCAATTTATGGCAGACTTGAGTCTTGGTGGTTCCTGAACATCGTAACCAATTTCCTCTCATCTGAGGGTGACAATTTGGGTCTTCCAACTCGACAATGATCCCAAACACACATCAAAACACGTTCTGGAATGGATAAAGCAGGAATGACCTTCCCAAAGCGCTGACCTTAACCCTATTGAAAATTTTTGGACCATGCTTAAAAGCTGGGTCCATGCCAGGAAACCAGCCAATGTAAATGAAGTCTACCAATTTTACCAAGCAGTGTGGTCAAATATCCAGCCAGAATTATGCCGGAAGCTTACTGACATTTACCAAACTCGGCTTGGGATCATTCCACCCTGGAACAACAAAATTATTAAAAGCCCCAAATTACCCAGACATTTATGCCAATGATGAGTATGTGTAAAATTTTGACCACAACCATATCTATTTTCTGGTCTTATGAACCACTCAAAGCACATTACACGTTAACCATTACACACAGAGGTTTGATATCTTGCCTAGGGATACTTGGGATTGCATACTTGAAAATCCTAACCTTCCAACTTGCTGTCAACTTTCCCTATCTCCTAATCCACAGCTTTCCCTACTGTAGTACTAATATTTTTTTAAATACCTTTGTGTGCAGAATGGATCCACAGCACTGCCCGTCACCTCCAGTCATGGCTTTCAGATTGTACAGTGTTCCTGCACAGCACTTCATCTCTGTGTTTCTAATGTTGTAGGCTTTAACCCCACAGCAGTGATTATTTCCTGCTTTATTGTATCTGAGCATGGAAATATAAATCATGGTTAGAATATGATAAAGAATCACTTATCGTAGTAGTGGTAGTAGTAGTTCAGGGATCTAGGATCTGGCCAGAAATAATTCATAGCCAGGCGCTATTGGAGGAACGGACAACCAGTGGGGGAGTGCACCAAGAGTTCAGCCACTGGCTAGAACCCTGTGGGAGTAGTACAGTAGTAGTGGTGGTGGTGGTACTGCTGCTGTTGTTAATAACTGATAAAATCTAGAAGACCAGACAGTCAGTTTTAAATAAACATTTTCATGGTTTTTCACATGTATACAGAATTACCTGTGTCCATTGCAGCAGATTTCTACTTCAGGTCTGAAGACTTTAGGGCCACAATAGTGCTGCACAGTCCAAACATGCAACAAAGAACAATTTATAGTCTCTTTGAGTGTTTACTAACATAATTTGCTCATCTCTGAACATTACAGTTCCTGCACAATTCTTTGCACAACAGAAAACTTCAAATTATACTCAAAAGTATAATTGTAACAATCATTTTAATGCTAAATGAGGAAAAATATAGACTGGTACAGTACATAACTAACCGGTACTTTTGTGTCACCTGTGTATTATGTATGTGCACGAGTTGTATGAGTCTTATCAGTGGCATTCTTCTATCATCCTTTTGCTCAAAAGATAAACTTGAGTGTGTTTATATTCACACAAGAGTTCATATGTTCACATGTAATATGAATAAATTCCATTGTTTACATGTGCAGGTGCATTTATGTGGAGCAATTGCAAAAGTTCGGACTATATCATGCATTTGTCAGCAGCTTTCTCCCCATCAGCTCCCTAAAGATGAACATTAGCTCCTTGTTCTATGCAGCTGTTGCGGTTATGGTGTTGCTCTTATTTCTTTAATGCTTTAAGAGCTTGCATTAATCACAAATAAGCACCTGATCAGCCTAGAAGCTGACAGTTTTTAAAAGAATCACAGGACATGGGCAGAAAAAACAGCCAAGAATTATGTCCAGTTTTTCCGAAAGGGCTCAAATGATCTGTCTGAAAGGTTGATTAGAATGTCCCCATATATTGTTATTAGTGTAGTCATGTGTTGTGTGATCCTTGAGTGATCCTTAAGAAGCTTGGCTATAAGATGTGAGCCAGTTAGAGCTGCAGTAAGGTGTGGTGAAGAAGCAGATCCCTAAAAACTACAACAAGCCATCCATCCCTGAGGCCTTATAGAAACTCCCAAGCAAAGACAACATCACTTAACACCAGCGCTCAGCATTGGATAACAGCAGCCCCCTGAACAGGCTTCAGTAACCATCTCAGTGGCAGACATCCAGGAAAGAGTCTCAAATATGTAGAGTTGGACAGCACCTGGCCCTGACATGATTCACACCCACTGACTAAAGAAGCTAACTGCACTCCATGAGCACCAGCCACCACAAATGAACCAGCTGCTAATGGATAAGATGCATCTGGAATGGCTGACCAGAGATCAGACAGTGCTGATCCACAAGGATTTCCAGACGGGATCAGTCCCATCCAACTACCGTCCAATAGCCTGTCTCAGTACAACAAAAAAAGCTCTTGTCAGGCATCGTAGCAGCTAAGATGAACAGGCACATGGCTCAATACATGAGTAAAACACCAGCTACTGGTAGATAGAGCAGTCACTCAAGAGTATAACACCTGACTGACCAACCTGTGTACCGCCTGGATTGATTACAAGAAAGCCTATGACTCAGTGCATCACACAGAGCTCCTGAAATGCCTGAACTGTACAAGATCAACAGGATCTTAAGAGACCTTCATCATACATCATATCAATGGAGTTGTGGAGAACAACACTAAAAGCCAGCTTCAAGCCAACTGCACAAGTTACCATCAAGTGCAGGATTTACCAATGAGATGCTCTGTCCCCACTGATGTTCTGCAAAGGCCTGAACCCCCTCATCCAGATCATTAACAACTGGCTATGGATCCTGACTATGAAATAGAGTAAACATCAGCCACTTTCTGCCAATGGGACACATTGATGTTCCGTCCCGGGAGAGATGGACTATCGGTGCAACCACTGCAAGGTCGGCTCATGCTACCAGTAGTGACAGTAGTAGCTTATCACAGCAATATCAGCCATGCATTACCTGATCTGTCCAGATTTTCCCTTCAGGCTCACAGTCATCAATCTGTGTACTTGAGGCACTGGAACACTTATCTGGAAGGAATGCTAAATAAAATGTACAGCAGTTGGTGTAGGATAGGAAACAGAACAGTGGAGTAAACATGCTGAGGTTATCAGAATAAATGAGCTCGCAGAAATGTAATTTAGACACTGGAGAAACAGAAGTGTGAGGTTTTTTTAACATGTCTGTAAATTCATTAAAAACAAAAATTTGTAAAATTCTAAAATTGATATAAAATGGAGTAGTTTATTTTCTTTGGCACATGAGCTCAGTTCATGTGTTTTGGCATGCATGTGCTGATGATGCTCTTGGAGTGACATTACCTGAATTTTATCTTTACTGTCAGTTTATGACTCATAATATAGAAATAAAAGCAGTCATACCTAACAGCAGGTGGACAATAGTTGTGTGAAATGTGAAAACAGAGGAATATCCTTACCTTTCCGGTATTTACACTAAACTATACTGTTTAGAGAAAGAATGAAGTCTGAAACATGACCTGCCTGATCTGATGGTCAATATGTCATTTATGTTGCAGCAGAACATATTCTCAGGGTTGTACGCTTTGCCTCCACAGCACTGGTGTTGTTTGGATGGTCTTTGGATGATTTGGTTGGGATAACAACACAACTGCTCATCCTCACTGATTGCCTCTGTGGGCGGAGTCATAGAAACACCATCAATTTTAACAGCATAAGGCTCTTAAAGCTCAACTTTCTCCATGTGCTCTTAATGTGGAGATCTGAGAGACATTCAGCCTCTTAATGAATCTTCATAAATGATGCTGATTAATGTATAAGAATGTGATTCACTGAGCCTGATCAGTTTCATGATAGACTACATTAGCCACTGTTTATTAGATTCAGGCACCATACTTATTTCAAAGCTAGTATGAATGCAGCAGCTGTTACTGAGGGAAGGGGGAACTGTGAAATTACATTTGGCAGCAGCTTGTAAAATGATCAAAGCTGCTCATTCCCACTTCAGGCAGTTTTCCTGAGAAGTGCAGAGTCAACACTGAATGCTAACTATTCTGGCTGCGACTGTGTGATCTATTATATAACTAAACCAGATCTGAAGTCAGGCGAAAATCAGATAATCAAATATCTTTTTGAAGCTTTTTTCTTTTCTTTTTTTTCTTTTTTTTTAGTTTGTACCACTTTGGAAAGTCATCTAAGCACAACTAAAAAAAGTTTGGCAGATATTCTCAAAAACTGTTGCAAGCTTGAAGCAGAGTGAGAAACAAGCACAGGATCCAAGAAAAACACCAGTGTACTCTAAAACTTTACTCTACAGCTTTATACACATTAAGCCTCTCTCGACTATTTTGCTTTCATAATTGTTAGTGAGTCTGGACTGTTGAGACTAATTGCTATGAAAAAAATAAATGTGGCAAAAAATGCTTCATATTATTATATTAAAACCTGTTAATCAGAATCTTAGCTGGATATCTGTTTCTCTGAGCTTTATTTTGTCTGTTCCTATGAATACAAACCTAAATCTGTCTTTCCTTACAGACTGTACGGCATGATAACAATAACTTATTAAAATATCACAAAATGATTTTGATGTTTGCTTTCTTTTTTTTTCCATCTTAGTGATTTAAAAAAAAAAAAAAATGTCCAGCTCACCTACCTTTACCACAACACTTGGTCTTGACTGCAGGTTTAACTCTGATGGCTGAGTCGCAGCATATCTCATTGACGGGATTGTAGGCCTTCTTTCCACAGCAAGCCAGCACATTTTGGCATGCAGTCATCAAAGCTGTAAAAAGAGATCAAACATCCAAACGTACTTAATTACATGTTTTCAGTGAGCGCATAATATAGTTATATGTCAACAGAATGAGGAAGAAAGGTGATTTTGAACCTGCCATGGTTGTTAGTCTGAGTGTTTCCAAACCAGAGCTACTGGGATTTGACTAAAGCAAATCTGTGATATGTCAGTACTGCTGTAAAAATGCAGTTTTTCCATTTGATGTACTTTTTGCTGATTACTTTCCATTGCTCATTTTTTACATTCATTAAAAAGATAAAAAACTAATGGTTCAGACCAAATATGAGTTGTTACCGGTTTCATTGGAGTCATCGTATTTTTCACAACAATTGTCCATTGTTGAGAGATTCTGCTCTCCATGACATGAAAGTGACGCAAGAAGTCGCGTCTGACAGATGTTTTTATTTCTGGAACAGAAAATAGAAAATATATATTTCATATAAAGATCTGTGTGCCTGGAGGATGGGCGCAGTTATGCAGTGCTCATATTACATTCGTCCCTCAAAATGTAATAGCACTGTAGCTTTCACACAGTCATTCTTCACACATTCTTCCCATTAAATACACTCACATTACCCCAAACACGTTCAGTGGGAGGAGGGGGTGGGACTGGCTAGTTCAGGGCTGGGTTGGCTGATTCCTGCTGGTTTTGTGCTG
>VUQK01015480.1:4795-14918 GCA_015106715.1 Bujurquina vittata
GTTTTGTTTTTTTTTGTTGTTTGGTATAGTGGCTATTTAAGGGGGGGGGGGGGAATCATAGGAATCAGGTGAACAGACTTGGAGGAGGAGGATACCTTCAAGGAATTCAGTCTGTGGGAGACCAGGAAGCTCATTATGAGTTTATAATCTATATTCAAAACTTTAAGTAAATTTCATTTAATTCATTTTGAGGTGTTAGGTTGTTCTTTTACTTTTGTAATTTTGTTCTCCTTGCTTTAAATTCAGTACAGTTCAGTATACTTTCATAGCCAGATCCAAACTCATACAAGTACAAAGAACATGTGATGGAAATAGAGCCCCACAGACTTTGTATGTCATTATCATTCATATTATCACATCTGATAAACACGGAAAAGGTTTTTCATAATGGCACTCAGCAAAGTGGCATTTCCATCAGACGCACAGTGCCAATGCCCATTCAGTGTTTTGGTGACTCTAATTAACTGAAGTGTCCTGTAGTGAATAGACAGGCACAGTGGTGGGTATATCAGTAACAATCAGCTGACAGTTCAATTATTGTGTCAAGAGCACCCATAAGGCATTGCTTTAGTCTAACCAGCAAAGGCAGAGAGACTCTTTATACTGTATATATGACCATTTTTAGAAGATTTTTTTTGTTAAGCCACTGACCTATTAATCACTCAAGCAGAAAAAAGTCACCTAACTGAACCAGTGTTGTGTCTACACAAAACAGTTTTACATTTTAAATACAAAATTTGTTCCCAATTCTTTAGTTGAGTCTATTAAAAAAAGAGGTCACAGTTTGGCAGCCATGAAATGGTATTTCTGCACCAAGGAGGTGATAAACAAAGAGCTTATGGATAGAAACTATCTCAGCGTGGTGTGCAGTGTGTCCTTAAGAAATATGAGGAAACAGGACAGCTGGAGGACAACATAAGACGTTGCAGGCCTAAAAAAATTTATCTACAACAGATGAACAGCATCTGAAAGTCATGGTGCTTAGGAAATAGGAGAAAATCCAGCAAAGACCTGATACAGATCCATGAGATTTCATTTGGTTGATCCATCGACAGCTCACTGAAGCCTCAGCAGAAGTCTCTGTGGAAGGGTGGCTGTCAATAAGCCATTCTTAATGAAAGGAAATGAGGAAACAAGGCTAAGATATGCCAAATTATACAAGAACTGGACTGAAAATCACTGGCAACAGGTCTGATGGAGTGATGAACCCAAATTTGATATTCCAGGTTCAAATCTTCCTCAATATTCACAGAGGAGGTCAGGAGGGCAGTACAACAGGGAGGGTACACAGCATCTGTAAAACACGGAGCGGGCTCTGTCATGGTTTGGGCCTGTATTTCAGCCAGAGGTGTTGGGGGTCTTTACAAAATTGATGGAATTATGGAAGCAGAAAGTACAGTCAGCCTTTTATTCGACCCTGCAATATCATCTGGAATGCATCTGAGTGGCATCAGCTTCATTTTTCAGCATGACAATGAAAGCTGCCTAAGAGAGTTCAGGCTGTGTTGAAAAATAAAGGTCATATCAAATATTGATTTTCAGTATCTGACTTTCATAAAAATTGTGCAAACTGTTTTTGCCTTACACTCTGCATTTCCATGCGTGTTTGCACATGTTCCAAAACTAGAAAGTATTGTTTTCATCATGTATCTGTATTTAATTTGCAGCATTAATGAGGCTTTCAGCAAGACACTGTCTGGCTGCGAAGTCTAATTTAAGGATTCTTTGGGTCCCTGCTGCCGCTCAGTTATCTTTCAGCTTGGCAATGTTATGCAACTACATTTGAGCTATTTTGCACAACCTTTAAGTGCAGGAAATAGAGCCCCATCATTACTATTCCACAACACCACCTGTTGATGGTCAGGTGTGCCATAATGTGTGCCAGCTTAGCTTTCATTATTCATGACTGAGGAGTCCAATTTTTTTTACTATTTTGAATTATGGCTTTTTGAAATTACATTAAAAATTATTTTTATACTCCTTGTTTTGGTGCTGACGCATGTAATCAATGGCTGGACTATGACCACCAGAGTTTCCAGGAGATGATCGGCATGAATAAACACACTGTGTCTCAAACCACTGGGAAAGTTTTCTGTATAATCAAGCAAATTTGCATTTCCTTCCACAGTTGTTTGCTCTGGCAAATTAATGTTTATATAAATGTCATTTTTCTGAGACAGGTTTATAGTTGCTACAGTCTATGCAAGTTTGCAAACTGGTGTGGAGTCTCCTTTCCAAAACACACCAGTGGAAAATGCAGCTGTTATATTAAATTAAATGATATAATTTTCCGTGATGAATGTAGACACCTGGTTCACACACACTGTGGTTTATCAAACAGCTGTACTGTGGGGCAAGGTAATAAGCACAAATGCTACACTTAGCACGCTGGGTACAAATTATAGCCGCTGGTGTTTAATGTGTTCTCTGCTCATTAGGTATTCCGGATAAGAGCAAAGATAATTCCGCACTGCTTTTTAGTCTAAAGTCTGGTATTGTATTCTTTTATGTGTAGTTCACACACACAGATACAAACACACACACACACTAATCCCCGTCTTCTAATCTGTGTCTCCGAAGGCTCGTCCTATTTCTTTAAGGGGAAGGAGTACTGGCGAGTCCCAGGCAGTGACATGGAAGTAGATGCAGGATACCCCCGCCTCATCGCAAAGGACTGGCTGCTGTGCACAGAGATGCAGTCCGACTCTCCGGACACGCAGCCCAAAAGCACAGAGACGAGAGTCAACGTGCACCGCCACCCAGACCATGCAGAGAATGGTTATGAGGTGTGCTCCTGCACCTCTGACACCGCCTCACCTTTAGGCGCCCGCCCATCCCCGTCTCCCGTTTGGCTGCTGCCGCCTCTCTGGACGCTCTCACTGGCTTTCCGCTTTGAACTGTTATGATGCTAAAGCATGGGACACAGCTCTATACTGCTGGAGGGCCAGTGGACAAACCAACAACAGGAAAATATTCTTCTTATTATATAATTTAGCATCTTTTTGCTCTAAATTTGCTGTTATTTATTTATCATTACTTTTGAGGGGTGCTGCCAATAAGCAGTCATTGTTATGGGCGTCACCCTGCTTTCAATGCTTTACAGATCTTAAGCTGTTTTCACTCATAGACAAGATGAAGAGTCAGGAGGCTCATCTGGGACATTGTCAGAATTTTTCTTCATGTAGCACGCAGATACTGGAGGTACTCTGGTGTTGGCAAGGGAGCAGGACACATAAAGCCTGCTGACTGAATCCACCAGGCTCTAAAATTCTCACATGCACCTAATCAGATATCACATGGACTTTGTTCTAGCGAGCTGGCTGTGTAGAGATTGTTTATTGTCTGATGTGTGTGAAGCGTTTGTGCTCTCACGTGTAGCTCTTTGAAGTGATGTGTAGACAAAGTTCAGGGCTGCAGTGCGTGTGTGAACATGGCCCCAGTGAATGATAAGACTGCCACATCTCTGCAAAGAAAAAGGTAAGTGAACAGAAATGTTTACCAAGTTTACAGCAGCGAAGCCTCACATACCAAACGTGTTCATTTTGAGTTGTGCAAAGGAACACACGCTGATGCGTGATTGGCTTCAAATTCATTTAAAACGACCCAAACCATGTTTTTCTTTCATAATTAAAGGCAAATGATACCTAGCCACGTAGGTGGATAGATTTTTTCCATCCACAATACATTGTCTTTGCAAAAAACAATGTCAACCCACAGAACTCACAGTGAGTGATTTCCTTGTGTTAAAAAAGTAGTTCCAGTTTGCAACACGGTCTGTAAATTATTCAGAATAACAGGAACACTTTGAAAAGATACACTTGAATTTGCAGTTAATTTAAAGTCATTTGGTGTTTACTACCACTTTCCATTCATCTCTATCGTACTAAAACTAAAGAGAGATAAAGCCAAAACTACCTGCAAGGCAGGATAGCACCTGAGGTAAACATGATTTATTTTTTTTTATTCCTGGAACCGACCTTTTAATAAACCCCACTGCGCGCACACACATGCACACACATCCCACCTTTGCTGTTGTGCACTTGCAATGAGCATAAATGTTTGAATGCTCCTGCTCCTGCTGTGTGAGCGAGACGAGATGCATGAATGAGTAGGTGGACGGACCAGTTTCCATGCCCGAATCAGCCAGCTAAGTTGGGAACAGCTGCTCATTTTCACCTCTGGGTTATAAGCATTCCTTCCACTCTGTTTAGTTGTATCTAGTAACAAATTCAGTTTATAATCCAGTATCTTTAACATTGCTTTGATCAGCTCATAGAGTTCAAAGAGTCTTTTTTGTGACTGACAGCTCCCTGTATCGCCCCTGAATTTATTCTTGCTGTAAAGATATATTTACCTATAGACTGATATATTTGGGTTGAAAGGTTCTGCAGCTGTTGCATCACCAAGTGGACTGTGTATATTTTAAGCTGTTTTTTATTGTAAAATATTTTTGTAGGAAAATAAAAAATAAAAAATATGTGAATGACTTTGTTTTTTTGTTGTCACGTGAATTTGTATGTGCCATCTTATTCTGAGTGCTTATTTCTGCTACTGCATGGCCTGATTGTGTAATTACTTAGTGTTACTGAAAGGCAGCCCGGGCCTGAAGACAGATGATGGTAACATGACAGCTTGCAGACACCAGCTGGGAGTTGCTCCCCCTCTGTCTGATGTTCTTAAACATGCTTTCTCTTGCAATGGTCATTGCTGCTCATCAGGAAAGCAAATCGCACCACACGCCCACTCTAAAGGGTTTTATGAGGAGACCAACTTGCAGTGAGGATAACAGAACATATCTGTTTCTTGGTGAAAGAGTATCAGAGGGAAAAAATGTCACGAATCCAAAAATATTTACCACCTCAGACGCTTCGCACGGAGATCAAAGTCAACAGGATGTCAAGTCTGTCTAGTCACAGAAGGCTCACATGTGTACAAACACACACTTCACCAGCATCCTCATCGCGCACAGGCCCAAGTATGCACGTCTGTGTTAGGGGTTTGCATTTGTGTGAATGTATGTTCGATTCTTCTCCCCAAAGGCTGTGGATGCAGTCCAGCCCAAAGAATGCAGACCCATAACTTTTAGTCTGTTTTGAGGTAAAATGAAGTTTAAAAGTTTAAAAAGTCGCTCATTCACTTTTTCTGCCAACAGCAGCATTTTTCCTCCCCTCCTCTTGACACACTCCAGTGGTATTAATTAACTGGTGTGGCTCAGCAGCCACTAGGAGAGCACCTGCACCCACAGGCAAATGCAGCAGGGATGGGTCACTTTGTGTCTGTGTGTGTTCTGTTTGGGTAGATAATAATTAAAGGGGTATTTAGATGTGTTTGATTTAGTAGTGGTGTAATATGATTGTTAGCAAGAACAAAAAAAACCCTCACATTTTTAGATATGAGTTATCATTCATGGCGAATCTTCTGCCACTGAGATGTGGCACTTTCCCTGCTTAAGCCTCCAGATGGGCCAGGCAGAACCAATCAATAACTCTGTAACTAAAATATTCAAGAGTGGATGAACTGCTTGCATAGCTGAGAATTGGCAGCAGACTGATTTACAGGAAGAGACCATCCAGTAAAAAGGGGAACACATGGGGACAGATTGCTGTAGTAGGCTGATAAAATGGTTAGAAAAAGGGAAACTGAAAACTGGCAGCCCAAAAAAAAAATCATAATCACCAACAAAGAGAGGAAAAGACAAAGAGATGTAAAGATAGAGGGAAAAAAGATTCAAATCCAGAGGGACAATGGCAGAGATAAGGGAGCAATTTAGCACATAATCTGCAGCAGTAGTTGTTTAAAAAATCAGAGCAATTCTGTTATTAAAACTTGAGCCTCACTTTTCATTTTCATTTCACAAACAAACAGGTGATAAACCAAGTGTTTAGTTATCTAAACTGTTGAAGGTGAAACCTAAAACGGGTGCCTCTCAGACTGTATATAAAAAAGGGACGTGGCTACTGCTACGTGACCCACTGGTTTGTGGATTCCTGCTTTGAGGACATGTTGTTTATGCTAAAAATGGGCCATAATTCAACATTTGGGGGTTTAAATGAGATGTTACTGTTGTGAAATTAAAACAACAAGATGCTGTGTATAAGAGCATAAATGTTAAAAAAAGTAACAGATCATTTTAGCCAGTTGCTAGGCATCGTGATGAGATAATATCTGATAATAACCTTCAGGGGTCCAAGATGCACCCATGTGCCAAGTTTGGTTGCTCAACTCCTGATGGTGTTGGAGCAATTTGCGGACAAACAGGTTGTTATCTAATAGAAGAGTCGCCCCCTGCTGGCCACTGGAATGAATGCAGCTTTTATTTATTTATTTTTTATTTATTTAAACCTTTATTTAAGCAGGCAAACAGATTAAGAACAATTTCTTATTTACAACTGCGGCCTGGCAGTTACAGTTAAAGCACTTACACACTGGCTTCATTTTTCAGACTGGAGACGTGGAGGGCTACACTCAGCTTTTACACAGTTTATGGTGCGTCAACAATGTTGGTAACAGTCACTCATCAGACAACTAAATTATGCATGCACAGCTACCGTGACTCTGTAATTTAGAAGTGGATCTGTGAACTGTAATAGATGTTGATGACAGAGAGTTTAGGGGTTTCACCATCACCCTGTTTCTTATGTTTCCTTTGCTCCTCCCGGCTTCTTTTTCGTGGCGCTCCCGTAAAAAGGAGATCCACGTATTAATCCACAAGAAATATCCTTTAAAATGACGATCTATAATCAGCATCCCAGTAGAGAGAGGTCTATCAAAACTGTAGGTGGTTGTGTTCAAAGAGATGCTGGTTGTCAGATCTGTGACAAGGTGCTGCAAGGAGAAAAGGGGCATTGTGAAACCATTTTTTTTATTATTAGTTTAATTTGAGTGTGTGAGAGGAGACTGTGTTAGCTTATTCACTATTATATGAATTCTTAACCAGGCTCCCGGGCTCTTTGTACCAGTGCCTTTTGACTAAGCCCACACAGAAATGTGCATGGGATTACTACTATGTGTGTTATTTTCTATGTCTGTCTGTGTGTGTGTGTGTGTGAGAGAGAGAGAGAGAGTGAAGGTTTTTAGCTTTCAGGATAGCTCTCTGTAGACTCAGAGGTGATGGTCATGGGGGAGAGGAGCAGCTGTTACTGGAGCTGTCCATTTTGCATTTCACCTGTCCTCTCTCTCTCTCTCTCGCTCTCTCTCTCTCGCACACACACACACACACATACACATCAAAGAGCTCAGAGCAGGACCACTGAAACTGGCACAGGTGCAGAATACACAACACAGACCTCTAAACACCTGACAGGGAACAACATTTGAGTCATTGGAGATGGTACAAGGTAATGGGATGCCGGGGTAGCTGCTTTTGAACCACAATGGAAATCTGCATGGAAAGCATTTGAACTGGTAACAGCTTTTGTAAAGGATAAAACCTCTTAGACAGATTCAGCACATACAAACTGGATTTAAATGACCATGAAAGATTCATGAGTTACAAATCCTAATATCTATACCTCTCTCGCGCCCTCTGCAAGCTTGACTAAATGATGTGCATTAAATGTGGATTTAAATATCTAAAATGCTGTTGGATGGCCATGGAGCCTTTTTATTTTTTTTAATCAGAAATGACACCAGAAGGATCTTGCACCTGTTTCTGCTGACCGGGGTCCCCTAGGCTGAGCACAGCCAATCAGTTAGTCTGAAGTCTAAAGTGAGGCCATCAACTCACCGGCTACTGGAACAATTTCCATCCAAACCTAAATGTGCTGTGGGATGATTTCAGAGGATGAGAAAATACATATGAATGTGTACTTTGAAATGTTGCCATTATTATTTGAAATTATTTTTAAAATAACTCTCTCTCTCTCTCTCTCTCTCTCTCTCTATATATATATATATATATATATATATATATATATATATATATATATTACTGTTATTAATTTTTTCAATCATCTAAAGGTAAATATGCAGAAAGAAGGTAAAACCTGCAGTGGGATTGCCTCAATTTCCATGTATTGTTTGTGTTGTGCTGCCCTCTGCAGGTAATAAAGTATAAACGTCAACCAACTTAACTGTATGGTTATAATTCAAGCATGCTTATGCCAAATCACTTAATACAAAAGATTTTCTGCCTTGGGTTCCTGTCCACAACATTCCCAAGTTCCAGAGTCACATTCCACATGTAAGGATTATTTTCTAAGTCAGGGGTGTCACACTCATTTTACAATGTGGGTAAAAGACAAAGACAGCCTAACTTGTTCTTATGTGTGCCGGATCATTAAAACTATTGCTTAATAAGCCAGAAACGAACAAAGATCTCCAAAATGTTCCATTTTCTTTTGCTGCACAGATGTTTGAACTTTAACCCCTGAGATGTCTTAGGAAAACTGTGAAAAGTGAAAATTTCTATTTCATTCAAAGTGCCAGTTTTGTAGGTATCATCGGTTATGCTTAAAAAAAATGAAAAGAAAATAAACTGTACAGAGATGGACTTCTGCCGGATGCTAAGAAAGGTTACATTTAAAAAAAATCATCTTTACTGGGCGCGGGAATCCTGATGAGTTGGCAAAAAAGCAGTGGATAACAGACCCCAGCACCTTACTTCCCCTCACATATGCTGATATTTTGGCATATCTTGTGTGTGGTGTCAATGCTTGCACGGCAGCACAGTTTCCTAATTTTACGTCCCTGGAGGTACATGTTCAATTTAAGGCTGGCCGCGTGATCTGTAAGTTTTGAAGCCTCCAAGCTGCGAAAACACCGTCATCCAGACAACAGTGTGTAAGAGTTAGCACCCTGCTGGCCCTACATTATGTGTGTGCATTTTCATATTTTCATAAATTCACATGTTGCTAGCAGACATAAAGACTAGTGAATAACAGAAATGAACTGTGTCTGCCTGAGTGATCCCAGCAGAGCCAAAGTATTTTCAGACATATGCACACAGACAAAACTATAGACCTCAGTTATATTTTCCCTCAAATATTTATGTTTATATGCAGCGCAGTGAAAATGTATTTACCTGCTTCCAGATATGTTAGTTTGTTGCATATTTGTCATACTTACATGTTTCATCTCATCAAACACATTTTCATGTGCACCAAAGATAAACCAATGAATACAAAATGTTATTAAATCCATTTATGAAAGGAAAAACATGTGAAAGAAGTAAAGCGATGTGGGAAAATCATTTCTGTAGTCGGCGCCTCTGTGCTCCTTCACCTCCCCACTTGTCCTAAGTTCAACTCTGATTCAGTTACTGTGAGCTGAGCCTGCTCTCTCGTTTTCATGTTTTTACAAGCACTGGAATCCCAGTTAGACGTAATAATGGAGCGCTAACAAAGGCTGCATTGTGTTAATGTCACCACTGGAGGCATGGGTTCAAATCCTACTGCTGACATTAACAACTGTATAACTGTCACCCTGCTCCACATTCAGATGCTGTGTTGTGACAACAAAAAAGACAAACCTACCAGCTACACACCATCTGACATGAATGACATTAGTTGTTCCTTTTGAGGCAAAAACTCTCCAGTTCCCTTCCTTTCTGACACAACCCCAAAAGGATTCGTGTCTCCTAGCAGAATCAAACTTGTTATCTTTTGCTTGTTAAGCAAATGTGTGAACCACTGCGCTATGAAGCCTGTAAAACCAAAAAACAGTTTAAAAAACTACAGTTTAAAAGCATAAACATATCCACTACCTTTCTTGCAAGTTTCACATTTTCTAAAGCCATCTTTAGAGCCAGCTAAAGCCAGTGGCCCTGATTGGACTCTTTGCCGGGTCAGTTCTGGCCACCGGGCTCTGGGTTTGACACTCTGTAATAAATGACACAAGTTCATCTGGATTAAAGCAGCTCCAATGGTGAAACAGCACTAGCTGCCCCAAGGGGGTGGTCAAGTATCTCGGGCTCTTGCTCACGAGTGACGGGAGAAGACGGATTGGGACTGCACCTGCAGCAATGGGGGCACTGCACCAGGGTTATTATAGTTAACGAAAACTAACTAAAACTAACTGAAATTATAGATAAACTTTCATTTTCTTGTCATTTTTTAAAGCCTTGTTGATTGATATGAAATCATTTTCTCCGCTCTCCGGGTTTAAGCTGGGAGCGCCATCGGGC
>VUQK01015481.1:0-16004 GCA_015106715.1 Bujurquina vittata
TATATGGACAGATGTGAAAGACAGTGTAGACTGCTACAGTCCATTTTAATCAAGTATGAGTTCACAGTTGCAGCCTCTGATACATGATTCAGCTAAATTTGCTGGAGAGCTTTATGCAGACATAGTATTATACAAATTAAATCATTAAATATCACTTCTATGTTTTATACAAACGTTGACTAGAACTGCCTATGTGAAAACGGGTATCCCTATAAATTGTGAAAGCCAGATCCTCACAGGGTCGAGAGCTATTGAAAACAAACACAAACACCTGAAATCTGGCACTTCACGGATTTATCTGGAAGAATAATTCTGTGTGGGTAAAAAATAGAATTAATCATTAGGAAAATCTCACAGCAGGAGTAAGCAATTATGAGCTCTGTGGGAACGAGCCTTAGTGTTGATCATTAACGTGATCCATGACATTTTCCCCACAGTGACCGGACCGATCCCTGCTCCGTGTCAATAAAATGAGACTAAGCAAATTATAAGCCTTCTTCACTGAGTGACAGAACAGCACGTTCTTCGTGGAGATTAGAAAAGATTCATCTCCCTTCAAATTTTAGGGCTAATTAGCATATTGATTGCTGATGAGGGACACAGAGCACTGCGGTGTTGCTGTGAGATATTTGAGGAATTACTTTTGCACTCGGTGTTGGAAAATCATCATTGGCTTTTGCAGACCTTTCTTTTAATTTGTAGCACCAAACATCAGTTTAGTTTAGTTTATGCTTTTGCTGTTCTGTAATTTGCGCATGTTCAGTGATATATTTAGAGTTCACCTTTTTTTTTTTCAGCTTTACACTATGAGCAATGAGAGCATTGTTCTCTTATCAATGTACTTTCCTTGCACAGACAGCATAAACTTTAAGTTTAAAGGTTGTAGATAAAGCTGATGAAATCTCCAACCCAATCTCAGATGCAGATGGTGTACAAATTTTGCATAAACGTACCAATTTGGTGTGATTAGTGCAATAGCTGCCTCTCAATATAAAGAGAAGCACACTGGAGCTCTATCATGACAGATATGTTGCCAAGCAACCCGGAGAGACCTCAGGAAGCCACTGCACCAAGTCAAGAAAAACATTAGCTTTGTGTCCAAAACCACTTCGTATTCTCCAGACAGTGTGCTCTATTTGCTGTCCACCACTGTATTGGAATTCTGACAGTAAATATGGATCCACTTCTCTGCTACTGTACTGAATTAAAAAAAACATCTTCCTGATAACAGTCCCACAGTGCAGTGCTCTACATTTTATTGATGCAATCCAGCATCACTAGCTAGCCTGGTTAGCTGGGTGCATCAGACAGAGAGCTGTAAATTACTAATGGAGTTGCACTCAGCAAAACTGTAGCACAGAATTATTTGATGGTGTGTAACTGCAGAGCAAGCAATATTATTTAAGAGTTAACAGGTAAAATTTAGTGACTCAAAATTAGCTGATACAAGGCATAGCAGACTGTCGGCAATCACCTGTGCAATAATACATAATGTTAGGCTTTAGTCCAATGTAGACAGGTAGGCTATGAGAAAATAACCTGTACAGTTCTTATGAGCAGGCAAACATAGAGTAAAATACACTTACTGGCCACTTTGTTAAGCACAACTGTTTAAAAGCTTTCTAATGCAAATCATCAGCCAATTACATGGCAGCTGCTCAGTGCATTTTGGCATGTAGACATTGTCAAGACGAGCTTCTGAAATTCAAATCGAGCATCAGAATGGGGAGGAAAAGTGATGGCTGCTTTGAATATTTTAGGAATTGGTAATCTACTGGGATTTTCCTGCACAACCATTGTTATGGTTTACAGAGAATGGTCTGAAGTAGAGAAAATATCCAGTAAGTGGCAGTTCTCTGCTTTGCTTGAAAATACCTTGTATATACCTCTGATCTAATACCAGAGATCAGAGGGGAATGGTCAGACTACTTTGAGCTGATACAAAAACTCAAATAATGACTCGTGTCAACCAAGGTATACAGAAGAGCATCTCTGAACGCACAATCCGCTGAAGCAGAAGGGCTTCACAGTGGCTGCCACTTCTGTCAGCTAAGAACAAGAAACAAGCTGCAATTCACATGGGCTCACCAAAATTGGACAATAGCACATTGGAAAAAGGCGTGGGACACTCTCAAGTCCGACTGCTTTTCCAGTTCCTCTTACTTTACAGACACACGGCATGAATGGAGCATTATATTTTGGTCTATGTACAAATAAAATAAGTTTTTATAACATATCAATTGGTGATCTTTACAGTATAAAGAATGGAAGAAAATTGCCCCTTTTTTGGAAAATGGTGATATGACATTTCCATGCACCGGTTACAAACAAAGGAAGAATGGATTATTTGATTGTGTGATTGCTCTGTTTAAGACACAGCTGTGTGTTCTAGGCAAACATGTTTACTTCTTGGTAAGAAAGTCGTCCTTAGCTGGAGTACAATGAGTAGTCATGTCATTAAACCTGATTTGCAGGCAAAATCCAATACTCGGTCCATTTAAGTTGAAAATATGAGTCATTTGGGGATGCTTCCATTTTCAACTAGGAAATGGGTAATTAAAGCCATGTTTCAAACTAGTCAGGTCTTACAGTCAATATATTTGAAGTCAGAGGGCACAGAGGAAATGTGGTGGGTTTAGCCACAGATAATGAAGAAAGGTCACATCACTGCATGAAAATGGAAGCAGACTCTTTGCACTGCTCAGCTTCACGTGGGTCTGAGGGTTAGAACCTGTAAAAATTATTAGACCCACCGCACGACAACAACAAGGCTATCACCTCAAATGCTTCCCTCTATGTCCGCTAAAGACAGAAAGGCCTCAGATATTGATTTTAGAGGTGCTCATGGATTGTGTGCCTGACGTGACTACTTCACCAGTCTCACTGGTCTGTCAGGATACAAAGCGCTACAGTAGCTTTCATACTGCAAGGAAATCACAGCGTGCATCGATCCCTGCGCCTAGACTTTGATAATAGTTCATCCTAAGGCACCAGTCACTGCTGCAGAGGTATATCAGCACGGCTGGCCAAACAAGTCATGTAAATAACATGAGCATATATGCAAGGAACCCTCTGGAGTCCACTACATAAATTTTCACAATGTGTTCGATCCACATTTAGTTTTTATAGGCCAATAAAAGCTACTGTTCTTCAGATATATTAAAGCTTACTTAAAGGAAGCACAAATAAAATAACATAAATCCCAGCTCCCAAGTAAGTAACTGCAACACTCTTCACTGTACTATGAACTATTCTACTGAAAAAAAACCCCACATAAAAATACTTTTTAAAAAAGATCGCTATTCTTATTATCCAGAGTCGGTGTCCTGCAAGTTTTCGCTGTTCCCTGAAGGCATCAGTTAGATACAAACTATCCGTGGCTCATTAACTTTCATGGAACAAAAACTGTAATGGAACCAAAACCTGCAGGACACCAGCCTGCTGCAGCGGGAAAAGAGAGCTCTGAAAGGACCATTTTACACAGCTTTATCTCTCTTCTGATAGAGTAACATGATTATATACACCATTACATATGTCAGTAGTGATATCTGTATCTCACAGGACTGCTCACAGAGAACTGGTTTCATATTCTGTGATGAGAGTAATAAGAGGTCTCAGGTCAAAAGGAATCCTTCTTGCTGTTAGTCTGCCTGCGACTGCGTGACCAAGGTAAGCGTTTCAGTGTGGAAAACGGAGTTCCTACAAAATTCAGAGCATATCGTAACATGTGATGGCTCATAGGCACACGCTTGAGGTGCTTGTTCTTATTATATTTCTACTTTTCCCTCCATTTAAGTGGGAATTGCTCTAACTCCTATTGTATCTTGTCACCTTTAAGGTTTAATTTTTACATTTATATGATAGCCTACTTAATCTTTTGTGACCCCTTACAATAGCAGTGAATACAGAAGGCTGCAGTTCTGCTCATGCACCAGCGAGTACAGTAAACTCAACAGAGAATCGGAGTAACTAGCCATAAGTTTAAAAATAAGAGTTGTTTGACAGCAAATTTGTAAGCTGTAATGTTTTTACTCCATAAAAGCCTCATGTAGCCTCATTTTTGCTTTCTTTTTTCTTTGATCTTCTATAAATCTTTTCTTCTGTATTTATGCAGCTGGAAGCCACTGCTGTAAACAGAACAACCTATTTCAGTTTGAATAATGACATTTCAGGGGAAACATATTGAGCCTGGTTTGGTAATGGGATCCAAGTCTTTGTTTCTAATAATTTATCACTGTGAGGATATGAGCACACAGCAGATCAACACAAGCCCACTTCAGTTTTAAGGTTTAGCGGTGATATGTTCCTTCCATATCATTCACACAAATATCATTGCATAAACAAGTGTGACATATAAAGTGTTTTCAGACAACATCCTTGCAGAGAAACTCGAAAAATTTTACATATTAATTAAAACAGTCCTTTCATGTAGAAAATGGCATTTACAGTGCTGTGAAAAAGCATTTGCTCCCTTCCTGATTTCTTAGTTTTTGCACATTTGTTAAACTTACAGGAATCAGCTAATCAGATAACCAGAGTAAATACAAAATGCTGTTTTTAAATGGTGATTTCATTAATATAGAGAAAAAAGTAATTCAAGCCTTGTGATAACTAGCAATGAGTCTTTCACATCGCTGTGGAGGAATTTTGGACCAATCGTCTATGCAGAAATGTTTTAATTCAGCCACACTGAGGGGGTTTCAAGCATGAACAGATGGTCAGTGTGATTAAAGCTTGGACCTTGACTCGGCTGCTATAACCTTCATTTTGTTTTTTTGAGGGGCCATTCAGAGGTGGACTTGCTGGTGTGTTTTAGATCATTGTCCTGCTGCATAACCTAAGTGAGCTTGAGCTTCAGAGTAGGAAGTGATGGCAAAGCAGACCCAAACCATCACACAACCACCACCATGTTTGACTTTTACGCAAGATGTAACGGGACTCAAACCTTAAAAAAAAAATTTCAACTTTTGTCTCGTCAGTTCATAGAATATGTTTCCCTAAAGCTTTGGGGAACATAAAGATGTTTTTTTTTGGCAAATGTGAGATGAGCCTTTGTGTTCCTTTTGGTCAGCAGTGGTTTTTCTCCTTGGAACTCTCCCATGGATGCAGCTTTTGCTCCTTCTCTTACTTATTTTTGAATCATGAGCCTGCAGTTCTTTAGCTGTTGTTCTGGGTTCTTCTGTGACCTTGTGCATGAGGCATTGATGTGCTCTAGGAGCCCAGTAGCCCGGCTACTCCTGGGAAGGTTCCAGGTTTCCTCCATTCGTGCATACTGACGCTCACTGTGGTTCACTGGACTCCCAAACTAATGGCTTTTGTAACCTTTTTCAGGCTACTAGATGTCAATTACTTTGTTTCTCAGCAGTTTCTTTAGATTGTGGCATGATGTGTTGCTTTTTGAGATCTTTTAGCCTGCTTCATTTTGTCAGACAGGCTCTATCTCTGGTCTGGCAGTGATCAGGCCTGGGTGAGGCTGTTGACTCAGCTTTCCAAACAATGCACATAATCATCAAGTCATGATTTAATAAATGAAATTATCATTTTAAAAAAAAGACATTTGCTTGATGATATGAAACACAAGTATCATAAATATACAAAAATAAAGAGATCTGAAAGGGGGTAAAACATATATATATACTATAGCTGTTAAAAACTGGGGAGTTGCCTCAGTCCTTTTAAATGAATTTTATTTCATCAAGAAAGCAAGCAATTGCTGATAGTTCTGCACTTAACTGGCGCGCTGTTATTGCTTTTATGATTAGTACTCTTTCTATACAGTTCACAAATGGATTTTCATCACTTACAGTTAATTTCTGCAGCCCTTTGATAATTGTAACCCGCTGAATGCTGCAGCTTGAAATTCTTCAAGCTTATTTAATAGCTTTCTTGCATTATATTAGAAAAGCAGAATGCAGTCTTCTGCCATGGAATGATTCCACTGAGTGTGGCTGTTGCCTGTGGTCTAAAGAAGAAGAGTTAAACTTCCTATTAAGAGCAGAGTGATGGAGAAATATTCAGAGAGCCACGGGGGATGAGTCTGTTTGTTTTACAAGTGCTGGTGACTACCGGCTTCTCGTTCTTAACGATGTCCCCTTGCTTTGCTCTCTGTTGTAATTTCACAGCCTTAGAGACACACCCAAAACACGGACAGCCACTGAGACACTAAAGAGAGGATATAAATAGGACTGTTGCATTCATCTCTTTTCCTTGGTAAAACAAGTTATCAACTCAGGGTTATAACACAAGCCTTAGTCAGTGCCCCTGTAAGTCAGCAGACTACAATTCTCATTATTTTTTAACTTTACTTGCTGAGCTATGAACAAGTTGTGACCTCCAGGAATAAATAACTAAGCCAGTGCAGAAATGCAGAAACCTGCAGTTCCTTCTGTGCCCCCCCTGAGGTTGGCAAGCCAGTTTCCACACATCCATATGTTAAATATTCAGCCATACTGGAGAAATAAACATGCTTAAAACTGCTATCAACCCACCCGTAAATATTGTATAATGTCTTGGGTTTTGGAGTATGAGGGCGTGGCTGCTGTTAATGCAGTTACTTGACAAATAACATGTTGTGTGGGTACGTATGCTAATAGAGTTTGATGAATGATAAATTTCCCTCATATGTTATTTAGCACCAATTAGCAGGTAGATGAGTCAGTGCGATGTAAACAGTCCTTACTAACTAATGCTCCATTTGTTCTAATAGCATCAACCCCAAATCACTGTATCTATGATTTTTGGTAAATGGACCAGCTCTTATATAGCACTGAACACTCAAAGCCCTTTATACAACACATTTGCTTTCATACAAGCACTATTCTATATCTAAGTGCTTTCTATCTCATTCGCACTCGGATGAATAGATTGGGAGCAACTCGGGCAAGTTCAATAACTTGCCCGAGGATACATTGGCATGCAGACTGGAGCAGCCAGGAATCGAACCACCAACTTTCCAATTAGTAGAGGACCTTCTCTACCTCCTGAGCCACAGCCTCTTTATTCAAAAGTGCTGTGCGTGTTATTTTCCTATACCATAAACGTGAGGACCAAACTGACCAAAAGCTTGCAGACCTACAGGCTGTGTGTTTCCTAAGAGAAAACACAAGTCTTAGAATAACACAATTCTACTGCTGGTGGGATAAGCATGATGCTTTCTGCTCATTTCTCCTCGTCGGTCTTCTTGTTTTGGAATCCTTCTGCCTTTTTGTGGCAAAGAATTGGTGTGTGCAGTTACAACAGTGGGAAGAGCGCCTTTGGCAACAGCAGTCTCCTCTCAAACTTTTGACCATTGCGCTGAATGTAAATATGTTGCTCGATCTCTGCTCTCTCTTAGTGCTGAAAGGGGAAAAATATTTTTTCCTTCGAGGATCAATAACAGGTCAAGAACTATCACAAAAGGCAGAATGGCAGAGAGTCAGACTTGACTTTTGCTGTTTTCAGAGTTTTGCTGAAGTATGTCTGTTTATTTTACTTGTCAGTGTCTTTTAACTATATATTTAAACTGTCTGCTTATATTTTTGGTTGCAGAACTGAAGTTCTTAAGAACAACAACAAATAAATAAATAAAACCGAGAGAAAAACACATAACATTTCATTACCCCAAAATACTGAATCTCTTTAATCCACGCTGGAGAATATTCCCTCAGTTGAAATAAGCACCTAAAAAACATTAGCGTTTGCTGGAATTTTACACGAGGCAGAGCATTATGCTCAGACAATGAAGGCTGACGAAACAATAGAAATTGATTTCAGATGGTTATTTGAGAGCACCTCTTAAAAAGAGCGCAAGTGAGTCAAACGCGCCGTGGGTTGTATGCTGCCATCGGTTTGATACTTGGTCGTCTATCATCTTCCAGGGTTGCCACTGAGACTTTCATCCTTTCCACGCTTAGTGATTCATTCATGCAGGTGCTGCCAAAAGACCTTAGGGCCACTGCTTGATGCCAGTCCTGTGAACTAGCAACACTCACATCCACTGTCGAGAAAACACCTGGAATACACAGAGGACACGGAGCCACGATTTGTTTGAAAAAAAAACAAAAACCTTCTCTACTTGCAACGTGTTTTGACCCTCTGTGATGCTCCTTCACTGTTTCTGTTTGAGTCTAAAAAACAAAGCTCGCAGTGTAAATGCTGATACTGTGCTGCACTGCAGTGCTTTGAGCTACATGCTAAGGTCAAGTATGCAACAATGCTCCATTCAGTGCATTGTTAAAATGCTTACCTAAGGGTTGGTAAGAAGTGGCAGTAACACTCCAGATTTTATTTAATATAAGGAGAAGAACAAATCTTATTTGCTGGTTGTCACGATTTCCTCAAAAGCTTGTGTTTGCCACTCATGCCTCAGTCAGCTCTAGCACACGAGTCACATAAAGCAAACAGATATCCTTAAAAGATTCTCATAACTCCAGATCCTGCATGAATTATTTTTGCATTTTCTTCAATATCAAAACAAGACATGGATGCCTGCACATCTGAGAACATCACCAACAGGGATGCTGACAGTTCATTCAGCTCTTTTAAGGATGTCAGCAAATATATGCTGACAATTGTAGGCAGCGCAAAGTTCCCATTTTATGTGAATTCTGCATACTAATGAGTTGCAAATCGATTAAGGTTAAATTGCCTCATCAACAAGGCTCAAGAATTGTTGCCTTTGAGGTCTCTAGAGCAGTAGCACAATCAACCTGTCCTTAACATAGGCCTTTGTGCCAACGTTAAAATGAATTCTTTTAGAAGTGGTTGTGAAATGTCAGTCTTTAAAGAGGTGAATTGGCAGGCTGACCAACCACATCCTCTAAGCCAGCCAGCCAGCTCGAATTGCTGGTTTTCTCGGGCTTCAGTTGCTGCATAACACTGATGTGCCTACATGTATTTTTCCCCAGACATCAGCTGATAACCTCGTGCCGTTTCATTGAGATAGTTTTATGACCTTCAGGAACATTGTACAGTTGTCTCTCAAAATGTTTCCCTCCTCTGTGTTTCAAACTGTGACTCCCATGTGTGAGAGACAGAGCCGTGCCCCAGCCGAGTAGGTGATGGATGAGCTCGTAACTGTTTTAAGCACTCAAATGGGCCCGCAGGAAGAAGATGTATCGCCCATCAAGCAGCTCAGCCTGGCCTCTATAGAGAGGAGAGGGGGATCGGGTCTGGCGAGGAATAAAATGGGGCTCCTCTAACAAATTCCAAAGTGGAGGAAAACTGTATATCACGTCTCCCAGGCTCTGCTACTGATAGCCCCATCTCCTTCCCTTTCCTCTCTCTCTGTACTCTTGACCTGTCAGCTAGAAACATGAAGGCTTCAGTCACTCTTATTTCGCCAGTTCTTTTTTCCTTGACAGGCTTTGCTCATTTCGTTCTTTCCTCACTTTTCTCTCGAGCGCTCTGGTTTTCTCTTCGCTTCATTGTCCAAATCATTTAGTCTTCACATAAAGATTTCTATGTTATCCTCTTTGTTGTCCTTCTGTACCGTACTGATAAATGATGTGTTAAATTACTCATTTGTCTTCTCTCCTCACTCTGTGTCTCCACAGTTCTTTATCCTGCTCCTGCTCATCTTCTTCCTGGAAATTCTGTCTATCATGCTTTTCTTCATCTACCAAGATGAGGTAAGTTACCCATTATTACTCGCATCATGTTATATTCTATGGTTTTCTTCACCTGCACAGGATATTATCTCTCCAGTATACAGCATGTCCTTCATATTCCATTGTTGATGTTTCAAATTGAAGGCAGCTCAGTAGCGATGTTGTTTTGAAGTTAATACAAGCTGTGCTGAGTAGGTCAGCTGACATTCTGCACAAACAATAGCTCAGTGCAACTGCCTCGGATTGTTTTTAAATGCCACTCGGGTTGGCGCGAACACGTCTTCGGAGAGATGTCTCTGTCACAGTTTCCTTTCCTAGTTAATAAATCATAACTTATCTCAGCTCATCTATTTTAGAGGAATTTCCTTGTAAATAAACAAGTCAGACAAGAGAAAAGAAGGTGATGAGCCATCCCTCTGCTAATATAAATTTGTGATTCCCATCACATTTTCTGCTGAGGTTTTATTAATGCATTGAATGGATGTGTTAAATTCCACACGTATTAATCTTAATGAAGGGCTTGAGGGCTGGCTTTCGAAACAGTTATGAAATTTTAACAATAGCTAAATCAGCTTGATGTATGTTCACGTTTAACTCCAAAGAAGCACATGAGTGCGTTTTCTCTGTATTCTGTCCATAAACATTTATCAGAGAATAACAGGCATCAATTTGCCAATGGGTATTAATTTGACTTTATGAGATGAGTGATTAGTGAGATTACGCTGCAGAATAAGTCTGGGTCAATGCTACAAATGAATAAATATTTCTAAATATAATGCTTTATATTGCAGCACCTTTATATTGTTTTGACTATTCATATCATCACAATTAAAAGAACAATTCGATTTTAAACAAAAGATCGTCATCTTTTTACGAGGTAAATTAAACTGCAGCCAACAATAAAAACAATTCTCTGTTTTATAATTTAATGGTTCCCCCTTTAAATATTTTGAGCTGACAATTTTGTGCAACTGACAAGCGTTTTTATATCATTATTGTGGACAAAAGCCTTGATTTTATTCAACTTTTTTTTGATCAATAAATTGTCTGCATATTACTCGCGACAATGATTCAAAACCACAGACTTGTTTTGTCCTAGGAACAGTTCCTAAACAAAAGAAGTAAAAGTATTTATTCCACTGTGATGTAAAATAAAGAAAAACCCTCAAACAAACTGAAACTGGAGCAATTTTGGGCCAAAATTATTGTAGCATTTTTCATTTATTTCTTTGATTTCATCTGTTGAAATGATTAATCGTTCAATCATCAGGAGGTGTTTAACAAAGCGACAGCTAAGTGAAGTGGATGCAAAGTGTGGAGTCCCTTAATAAATTACTGGAAATTTCACAACCATTTCCATGCCATTATTCATGTGCTGGGACAGAGACCGTTATCTCCAAAGACTTAGGCCAAGGCCAACCCTGGTAATAATCCCTTTGTAGATTTTGGTAAATAACAATCTGCTTTGATATTTCCTTGTGTTTCTATTTGGACAACGCTTTCAGCCATAGACCTTGGACCCGAATTTACTTTGTTCTGGCTTTAATGTCTTTGCTGCTGTAATTCTACAATGATCATACAATCGCTTAATGTCTTGTATTTCCATCACAGTTTGTTTTTGGTAGTATAATCCACTGAATACTTCTGGATTTGCAGGTTCCTCTGGGCTTTCATCCCATCAGCAGTACTCCATTTAGCTTTTAATGAATGTTGTCTTGTGTCACGCCTCACCTCAGTATCTGTGTTCCCTAATGTTGACTGCACCCCATTATTCAACCTCTAAATAATTCAGTTTTGTCTACCCAGGAGCCGATTAACAGCAGAACAAAGTTAAAAAAAAAAAGAAAAAAGTTAGGGATTCTGCAAAGCTTTTGCACTGTGGGAAATCACTCACAGTAAAGAATGGGTGCCCATTAACAAGGCACACTCTCTCACTTTTTTAACAGCCAGACACAGGACACCTAAGAGTATTATTTTACTTGTACATAGTAGAAGTTGTACCCTAATGGAAAAATGATTAAAAAAAATATCAGTGCAATATTAAAAAGGCCCCAGAAAACGACCACATAAGTCATTTTTGTGCAAGCTGTTTTTATGGCATAGTTATTCTTGCAGCCGTGTGATGTCACTTTAAGACTGGACAGAGCTCGGCACTCAGGTAATCTAGAGAAGCAAGCTTTTAGACATTATAAAAGGGCCTATTTTAACCCAAAGCATTATCTTGACTCTTAAACAAGCATAGCCACATAGCTAGTCAAAACTAAAGTTAAAATGAAAGTTGAGCTCAAGTCTTCTGATTGAAAAATACCTCCTAACTTAGTTAATGCAGTATTTGCTGCTGGTGGTAGGAAAGCTGCATAAAGTAAAAATAAGAGATAGATGCTTTGGGTGCTCATAAAACACAACATCCTACACTCTCCTACAGGGTAGAATGCTTACTGATTTTAATGATAAAAAGCTATAGTGTCATCGTTGATTGAACATTAAGATACAATGAGTGAGTCTAGAAAGACTCACATACGGGAATCAGGAGCTGGCAAAATTGGTAAAGTGAGCCTTTATTGGCTGATCAAAAGAAGAAGCACAAAGCCCAATAAGAAAACAAAGCTGGAGTACAAGGGCAGCACACAGAGCACAAACAAATGATCTGGCAGGTGGTAATTAGACACAGGTGCTAAGGAGATGCAGGTGGAAACAGTCAAACACAGGATGAAAGTGAAAAGAAACCTGATGTGAGCAACAGAAAAATAACTATAAGAAATATAAAGACACCAAAAAAAACCTCAATTTCCTTCCTTCCTTCCGCTTATCCAGTTAGTGTCTGTGGGCCAGCTGTCATGGGTACATCCTCAATAGGCAACAGTCTGTTTCAGGGCATGATCATTGATCATGTTTTAGTTTTCTCTGGACCGCAAATGTAATTGTTCGAGTACATCACGTACGATTTTTATTGGTAGTAGAACCATAGTGTGCTGTGCAAAAGTTTGAAATGCCCTTTCATAGTACTTTTTCAAAAGAAATATGTCAGGGTAGTTATTATTTAGGAGAATTTACCGTGTTATGATATTAAACTGAAATTTTATCGAGGACAGACAGACAGACACGTCCTCCATCACTATAATAACATCCTGGAAAGCTGTTGGGAGTACAAGACAATGTCATTCCCCCCGTATGCAAAGCCCTCCAGTTGCCATAACTTAAACCAACTGCAGCAATAGGTGCATTTTGATGAACTCCATCCCCAGCTTCGGGGATGGTCACGCTCAGTGGTCTGCTTTATTACACCTGCTTTAGCACTGATAAAAAGCTCCATGATGTAGCTGGAAGCTACTTCCAACAGCTTACAGATCTTGCATGCACCTGAAACGGTCATCGTTTGTTTCACTTTGTTGGTTCCTAAGGATGATGAGAAGGCCCTATGAGGTTAACTTCAGTGGAGCCAGTGTGACTCAGAGTGTCAAAGGGAATAAAAATAAGTCTGACTCAGCGGGGGGGGGCATACTTAAAATTGATGTATGGTGCTTTATACTATCTCCGTGTAGGTTTACAGCCATGTCCTCTTGGCATTTTTATCACCTCAAAGGAAAATTACCCGATCAGATGTAAACCCACAAAGCAACAACATCAGATCACTGGCAATATTTTGTTTAGGGATTAGGAGACAACCAGCACCATAAGAAGATATAATTTGATGCATATTGCTACCAATAATATACATCGTAGTAGCTGTATTACTACTGTAGTTGAGCTGCAGAGAAAATCTAATCTCATAACAACAAAGGTCTGCATTAAATTAATTATAAAGTCTAATGAGCCTCTCACACCTCTTAAGTGTAGTCAGTTAATTCAGTGCTTGTTAGCACAATAATATGCCATGGACATAAGCCCTTAGTGTATTAAATCACGTAGTGAAATGAAGTTTAGTGTGTGTGGACCGAACTCACATTGTTTCTTGCAGTAAAGAAGGAAATAGCATGAGAAAGCCGGTCCAGCCCATAAAAGCTGAAGGGAAAGTGGAGATTCCAGGATCAGTTAAAATAGTTTTGCTTCAAACTTTTCATCATTTTCAGCTGCAGCTTAAGACCAAGAGATAAATCCAGCCTTGGATCAGTCTCTCTCTGTATGTCATTCCTGAGTGTAGCTCCACAAAACAATGACACATTCAAGCACTAATGGAACACACACATAATTTAAACAGCGTGCCTACTGTACAAGCTGCTGATTAGGAAAATCCTTCAAGTTGCAGATATTAAGAATTTCTATGACATTCATTAGTGACCAATAATGGTAATTTATTACTAACAGTTCATAGACTAATTTTTTCAATCATCAAACACTTGAAATACGTGTTAAATGCTGTCAACCCCAGCTACTGGAAAGTGGTAACACTGCAAAAGCCAATGCAAGTGATTGAAATTATTGGCTGTTTCTCCTCCGGGTTCTTGATAAGTTACCCCTGAGGTGCATATAAAGCTGTTGCACAACTGTATTGATAGGAATTCTCATCCAAACCAATCAATAATGAAAAAGCTGTGAGTTTGTGTACACTGATTTAGAAAGCCTATTACATTAGCTTCCTTTACACTGCAGTAGCTGCACTGTATAGTTGTATTAGTTTTATACCCATCCACTGCAGAATGAAACCACCAGATATAAATATTTGGTTGCTGAGACACACACAGACTCCTGTGCTGTGTGAGCAGCTGAAATGAAATCAATCAACTAGACATATCTATGAAGTATGAATGCTCTTTGATTTAAGATTCGAATCTAATACCTGCTTGACACCAACACTGAAACACAGCCGACTTCTGCATCTGCTGGGATTTTTGAGTTCAAACACAGTCTGCAACAAAGGCCCTGTAGCAAAAAAGGTTTCATTTTGACATATAAGTTAAAATGAAAAGAAGAAGTCTGCTCTCAGATACTCTTAAACTGCTGCGTGTCATCAGCCTGTGATATTCATTGCAGTTCTTTTTTTAGGAATGGTTGTCATACTCATCATACATTTTTGTTGCAGTGAGTTCACCTCAAATTGCTTCACTTGATTCTCTGCTAAGAAAATATGACATTAGTAAGTTTACCTTTATATTGAGGGGTCAAGAGAAAAAAATGGCCATATGTGAGAGAATTTAAAATAGAGTATGTCTGTTAAAACAATTAAAGACAGCTTGTCTTGCAGCATCTGCTCAAGGTATAATGAGCTGAGAAATTTGGCAACTCAGTTTTAATTACAGCACACACACACACACACACACACACACACACACACACACACACACACACACACACACACACACACGGAGGTATGCTAATCCCATGATATGATAAACAGCTCTTGAAGCGCTACTATTGTTTATTCAGTGAAATTCTGTAATAAAGCCTTTATGTTGCCATTAAAAATATATATGGTGTAAATTTGATCTGCATTTAGAAAATCCTACAAATTTCATATTCAGTAATGAGAAAATAGCTAAAAAATGTAATCCCAGGGATTGCTTTTTAAGTTGTTTATGGTATAAACAGATTTTTTTTCTTTAGAGTTCATTAGTATGAACCGTAATTCATAACTCCTCATTCTGTTGTTTTACGGTTATCTGTTTATAAAACTTTAATTAAAGCAATCTTCATGTATGATTACGCTCTATTACAAATTTACAATACCAGTGCATTTGAGTTTATTTGCATGTCAAATTTACAAAGGCTTTTTTTAAAAAAAAATGTATTTCTTGTCATTTACTGTAATGCTCTGTGACTGCATGAGCCCTCTTCTAAGTAGTTTGTCTCAGTCGCCTCATTAAAGCAAAAGAAGCCAATAATTGAGCATAAAGAGGCTTTTGGACTTCCCTGCTGTGGCTCCATCATAACATGAGCATCATTTTAGAGTGTAGCTGATCCTGTCAGGATCATTTGTGTCCTCAGCTGTGAACATTGGTACTGAACATAGGTCAGAAGCAGTATGGGGTATTTCCTCTATAGGTGTCTACTGTGGGTAGCCTGTAATTACATATGTGCACTTTGGCAAGGTGAGGCAATCAGTGACGGATGCTGGTCTTTCAAGGAGGGGAAGCTCAATTTTGGCCTACATCATAAAATGTGTTGAAATAAATAAATAAATAAATAAATAAAATTTTGTAGACTGTGCTACTGAGCTTTTGGGTTGAAATATGTTCACAAAAAAAAAGAATAAATATATATGAAAAAAAAATGTGTCGGTTTATTTATACGTAAATTCTACCCCCTGTTCCTTTTCAAGAAAATGATCTGTGACCCTGTCGTACCAACAAGCTGTCTTTTCCAGGGACTTGACTAGTGTCCTCTCAATGGCCAACAGAGCTAGGCTGCTTAAACGGCCTTGGACCATGGTGTTGCAGGTGTAAGACTTGAGCCGCTTTAAACAGGAGAAGCTCATCTCTA
>VUQK01015483.1:0-10064 GCA_015106715.1 Bujurquina vittata
AATATGATCAACGTTCCTCTTCAGTGACATGAAGGTTGAATGACATGGCGCCCCATACGTTTACTGTATGAATTGTGAAAATACAATTTTGTATTGAATTATTCAGTGTAAAAATAGAAAATGAGACCTGAATGATACTGAAGCATCGAAACAAACCATACACTACGTAGCCTTTTTTTTTGATTGGATTAAAACGTGGATTATGACAGATAAACTTAAAAAATAATAGAATGAGTTGTAGTTGAAGTTCTAACTGCAGTACTTTACGTTGTGGCTCTGAGCCAATCGGGGAGCGCGCACGACGTTTGCGCAGTAGCACCCAGGTCGAAATAGCGTGTTACGGAAATGAGCTGACTACCTCTGGTTACCTGAATTTCACAACCGGATTAAAAGTAAAAGGGGATTCAGTGGAAAAGTAAGCTGAAGCTGGCTGATTATCATTCTCATGGCTACTATTTCGTTCTATTTTATCTGATACAAGAACACTGAGCTTTAACCATTACCGTCCGGACAGCTAGCTCGCTGACTAAGCTGTGACAACAACGAGGCTTGGGTCCCACTTCAGGTTGACTTTAATTTATAGGTTCTTTGTACATTACAATTTCATCGTAGATAGTAAGTGCGTGTGTATTTTCACAAACGCGGTTCATCATAACGCAAACCTCGGTCACACGTCCAATTAGCTAGTAGGCTAAATAAAAACAAACAAACAAAAAAGTCTTCAAAAATGATTACAAACGGGAGCGGTCTGACAGCTAATGCTAATGCGTAACAGAGAAAAAAAGAGTCCGACTTTAAACCGCAGCAAATGCTGCTTTTAACGTTATTAATATCATAATTCAGGTGTACGATCGAAGAGCGGTTGTGTGTGTCGGATGTGGTTATAGGTGTCATGTTCTCACAGAGCTTCTCAGGATTGATTTGTCACATTAAGGTTAACTAGTCGGTGAAAAACAGTACATGTAGGCTCACCTGTTGTTACGTCCAGGAGAAACACCCACAACAGGGATGACTCTTGGTGTATTCCAGGTGTTGGCTGCATTTTGTGCCTTAAACCACAGTGTTAATCTAATGTACCCCTGCTCCCCTCCCTCTCTCTCTGTCACTCTCTCACAGCTGTCGTCCGGTTAGTCCAGCGCTGTAAATTTGATACCTTACCTCTGAATGCAGCACACAGATGATAAGCAACAAGCCACTAATTCGCACATTGTCCTCACTAATAACACCTTCTTGTCTCCCTGTCTGACTGTCTCATGTTCAGGTTGCTGTTCAGATGAGAAGGGCTTACCTCGTTGAGCTCGTGTGTCGCCCTTCCCTGTCATGGCAAAGCTCTATCTACCCACATTCATCTTCCTCCTTTTTCTGTCCTCCATTGTTCTCCTGGTGCTTGCCCTTCTGCCCTCTGCCACCCCCTCCTTTCCTTTAGCGTCTTCCTCTCATCCCTCACTTTGGTCCTCACCCTCCTGCAGTCCAGGTCAGTCCTGGGCAGTCCGGCTCCATGCTGGCTTTGATTACAAGGAAGAAGATGGTGAACACGGTGCTGTGCACTTGGATGTTATAGCCAACAAGGTAGAGTACTTCATTAACACTTTTTTCAGATAAGACTAAGAGCTTGTTGTTTGCTGTTTTGATTATAACCATAGTAATAATCGATTTTAATTTAACACAGTTAGGGAATTCTTATTTTCTGTTATTTTGGTTGGCTTAATGTGGCATTAGTTTGTGTGTTTTCTTCATTTTTCACACTTGTATGGCATCCCATAGAACTGCATTCCTTTAGATGCATTTATTTTTATTCCCACCACCAATTTGAATTCTGAGCGACATGCTAGTCAGCCAGCCAGCTGCAAAACAACAACTAAGCTATAAACGCAGTAGCAATTTGGAGGACGCCATGATTGGAAGCATGTGTTTTCTGTGTGTCACGGGTTTCATGATACCACTGGAGCTGGAAATTAGACATGGGGTTTTGTGCTCTTTGAAACTGTATAACATAACATTTCAAGTGTTTCTTGTGGCATTCGCTCTCTACACCTGAGAGTACAGAGCGTTTTTCTGTATATGTCATTAAGTATACAGAAAGCCACTAATCTTAGAGCCTTCCTGCACCTCTTGCTGCTGCTGCTGCTGATGGCCTCCCAAACCTGACTAACCAGTTATTCACACCCGGATAACTATTCAATGCTAGAAAATCTGATATCCTGATAGCCTTGTTGTTTTATTTTTAAATAATTTTTTTAAATATCTCAGTTGAATAATCACTGTAAAAATTTTGACAGTACCTAGTTCCTGTCGTGTGGACTACAGGATGCAAAAAGGGAGACTTCCTGCACCAAAAGTGCCTTACACACATATTAAATAAAGGTGGCCACTTTTAGATGCATTGTCCCAGTTTAATTTGCAGTTGTCATCAGTATTCTCTCTTGTTGCAGGTAGCAGAGCAGGCTGGGTTGCACAACCATGGCCAGATAGGACAGCTGGAAGGGCACTACTTGCTGTGCTCTACAAAGAATGGTGCTGGGTCTGTGGGACGCATCAAGAGAAAAGCTGTCCGGCCTGAGTACATTTTAGCAGAACACCCTCATGTTATGTGGTACTCTCAGGAGAAAGTACTCAGCCGCTCGAAGAGATCGATGGCCTTCAACGACCCCAACTACCCCAAACAGTGGCACCTGGTGAGGATGTACATGATTATGATGAAATGTCACATTCAGGTGTTTCCAACAAATTCGGGGGCTGATTCCTAAATAAGGAATTAAAAGGCATTTCTGGCTCTAAATTAGATTTTAACAGCTCAGTCCAAATGTAATTTAAGGCAAGTAATTTAAGTGTTAATCAAATGTGCCTCTAGTGAAGTGTAGTCTGCATGTCACATTTCTCTCGGTATTATTTTTAACAGCGGTGCCAAATTCTATGGAGTGATATTAGATGGCTTACCAAGCAGAGATGCAAAGTAAATTTGTCACCTAAAGTGAGAATAACATGCAAAGTGGAAGGGTAAATACTGCAGCTCAGCTTATCATAAGTTGTGAGTCTGCTTGTCATTTATAATTTCTTGTTTTCAGTGATTTACAAGCTTATAGCTTCATGTTTTTCCCAGCTGAACAGCACGTGTCCTGTGGATACAAAAGCACAAGACCGCAAGGTTCTGATATGCTTTGTAGTGATGTTTGTTGTACACCAATACACGTGGAGCTGCAAAACTAAAGACCCACATGTCTGGACACACCACTTTTTCTCCACTCTCTTCTCTCTTGAGTTTTGCTTTTACCTTGACTTTTCTTTTTCCACCTTTCCCTCTCATCCATTCCTTACTCTTGTTGTTTTTGTAGCACAATGACATCAATAAGGGTATGGATATCAACGTGACAGGAGTGTGGGAGCATAATATCACCGGCCAGGGAGTCACAGTGGTGGTTGTTGATGACGGGGTGGAACACACCCATCAGGATATTCAGCCAAATTATGTAAGTCAAAACTGTTTAAGCAATTCTGTTTTGTGTTCTATTCCTGTTGCTTAAAAGCTGGTATGGCTTTATTTTTTTGTATAGTGTGGATGACTGTAATCAATGCTTTTTTGAATAAATTTTTTATCTATGCCATTAGACTTTTGCATTGTAGCCCAGGTTTAGCTCCTGCAAGCTAGTCAAAAAGCACCCACTGTGGAGGATCTGCGGTGACAGATTTAACTTTAAGCAGCATGTTGTAGATCAGAGGAAAGTTGTAAAGTACAGAGACTGTCACTCTTAGCAAATGGGAATGCAGGTTTTCTGCAATGTGGACAGAGCTCTGTAGGCAGTACTAGCAGAAATGTGAGAGTACATCAAAGTGATCATGTTTAAATTTCATCAGCGAATCTGATAAGAAATTGTAGTTGCAGTAGTTTCCCTGACTGTGTTCTTGCAGATTCTAGTAGTCTAAATAGATTCAGAACACAGTAACATTTACATACGTCATACTCTTGACTGATTTTTGTGTCCTTTTAGAGTCCGGAGGGCAGCTACGACCTAAACTCGAATGATCCAGACCCCATGCCTCACCCCGATGTTCACAGTGACAACCACCATGGGACTCGATGTGCTGGAGAGATTGCAGCTGTTCCCAACAACAGCTTCTGTGCTGTGGGTGTGGCCTATGGCAGCAAAGTAGCAGGTACTGACATTAAAACGTCAGTTTTTCTGTTTTTAAGAACTTTAGATCAAAGCGGTAAGAACTTCTGAAACAGATAGTCTCATCTCTCACTTGGTACTTCCTTCTCAGGTATCAGGGTCCTGGATGGCCCACTGACAGACAGCCTGGAGGCTATAGCTTTTAACAAGCACTACCAAATTAATGACATCTACAGCTGCAGGTAACAAATTATTGTTTCTTGCCTAATTTACAACTGTGTTTTAATACGCTGAAATAGCATATCCACAAAGTTTTCACTGGATCCTAAGGTTGACTGTTGTGTGTCGTAGTTGGGGTCCAGATGATGATGGACATACCGTCGACGGACCTCATCCTCTGGGCAAGGTGAGATCATCTGTTTACAGCAGTCGTTTTGTCCTGCAGAGGGCAGTAAAATACCAGTGCTCAGCAGTTTGTACATGTAGAAGAACAGTGTGCAGATGTTTTTTTCCCCTTGGATTTTTAATTCCTCTTCTTATCACTGAATGATTGTTTTATTTATTATTATTTTTCCTGCTACACAGGCAGCACTGCAGCACGGGGTGATTGCAGGCAGACGAGGCTTTGGGAGCATCTTTGTGGTTGCCAGTGGTAACGGAGGGCAGTACAACGACAACTGCAACTATGACGGCTACGCCAACTCCATCTACACAATCACAATTGGTAAGACCCGAACATTCTCAGGTGTGTTCTTGTCTGTCCAGTTTCTGCAGGTTTCTTTCTGTGGTACCTGTAAGTAGCTTCTGTGTTTGTCCCACGCAGGAGCAGTCGATGAGAAAGGCAAGATGCCGTTCTACGCTGAGGAGTGTGCAGCTATGCTGGCTGTCACTTTCAGCAGTGGCCGGGGCTCTTTGAGGAGCATTGTAAGTCTCATCAAAACAAAGAAGTAAATTCAGCAGTGGTGGTAAAAAGAAGCAGGAACTCAAGGATGGGTAACATTAAACTAATAAAACCCTGAATAGATGCCAAGATGGTGGTTTGACACCTTACCTGTTTGGCCGCGTTCAGATAAGGTCTGCGTGTTTTCTGAACAAAGAAAGCTGTAAAACATGCTTTGTGTGAACTAAATAACTAAACTGGGAATGACTCAAAGGAGAGTCTTGGTATGCTTCCATTCAGTCTGTAGTGCAGTTCATAGGTAACCACAATATTCTGTGATAGTGATTGTATGAAAAATGAACTGATTTTGAACTGGGATAAAAGCCACCTTTGAAGAAATCTGTAGAGGTGGTATTTTTCCTATCTGCATTTGAGCTGAAATAACTTGTTACATTGCTACAAGTGCACTAAAAGGTCCCCAAAAAGTGTCTCTAAATGGAACTCTTTCAGTTGTGTCTGTGGGGCAAAGAGTTAAGTCAACCTCAGGGAAACACTGAAAATCAAATACGGTGGGGAAATAATTGTTCTCTTCCCTGCTGAATTTGTACGTTTGCTCACTTACAAAGAATGAATAGTTGCAAGTTTTTATGGTACTTTCTTTTTAATGGAGAGAGACAGAGTATCAACTAAAATGCAGAAAAAACAAACATTAAAGTTATAAATTGATTTGCATGTCACTGAGGGAAATAAGTATTTTATTCCCAAGCAAAGCATGACTTAGTACTTGGTGGAGAAACCATTGCTGGTAAACACAGTAAGATATTGATGTATTTGTAGTTGGTCACTAGATTTGCACGCATCTCAGGAGGGATTTTGGCCCACTCATCTTTACAGAAACTCTCTAAATCCTTTAGGTTTCTTGGCTGCTGCTTGAAACTCGAAGCTTCAGCTCTTTCCACAGATTTTCTCGTAGGACTGAGGTCTGGAGACTGGCTAGGGCACTCCTTAATGTGTGTCTTCTTTAGCCACTCCTTTGTTGCCTTAGCTGTATTTTGGGGTCATTGTCATGCTGGAAGACCCATCCATTACCCATCTTCAGTGTTCTGGCTGAGGGAAGGAGGTTCTTATCGAAGATTTTTTGGGTACCGGTACATGGTCCCATCCTTTGGCTTCTCAATGCGGTGACGTTATCCTGTACTCCTACCTGAAACACAGCCCCAAAGTGTAATGTTTCCACCTATGTGCTTGGCTGTGGTGATGGTGTTCTTTGGGTCATGATCAGCATTTCTCTTCCTCCAAACACAGTTGAAACTTAAGATGGGCCTGTACTGTACATGAGCCTTCTTTAGCAGAGGGACCTTGCGGGTACTGCAAGATTTCAATCCATTACGGTGTCCCACATAGGCACACGGCCAATATGTGGGAGCCAGAATTCTGGCTGAGTTGTAGGGGATCAAAGTGACATGCACATCAGTTTATAACTTTTATTTAATGTGGGTTTTTTTTTCTGGATTTTTGGTTAATATTCTTTCTTCAATAAAATGAAACTACAGTAAAATTAGAGAAACTCAGCAGGGATTAAATAATTATTTTCCCGACTGTACATACGAGTGAATAAATGATCACTGATATATCAAATATTCAAAAGGACTGTTTCTCGCTCTAGTCCGAAACATGACATGTAAACCAATATATTTGACTTCTCTATTTGGGATCTGGATATGTCTAAAACTGAAGGGATGGTGACGTCTGTTTGAAAGAGCAGCTCCACATCAGGAAGACCAGAGACCTCTTTTCCTCTGAAAACCATGACTGATGCTGACAGGAGTAAGAGCCCATTGAAGCCGCTGACTTCTATTTGCTGCTGTTTGTTCATCGCCATGGTAACACAGTTTGGAGTGCGGATGTCATCGCCTGAGGGAGAAGAGTTTAGCCAGACGTGGGCTGTGTCTGATCCACCACTGACCACAGTATGGTCACAGGCCAGATGCTGTCCAAACACTGCCTGTTGGTGTAATACTCTGCAGAAGACGTTTACCAAGAGCAGCTGCCATCACCAGTGCATTGAGTTGGCGTTTATTATTGAGTTTGCAACATCTGGAAAGTCATGGGGAAAAAGTACTGATCTTATAAATTACTGTTGAACTACTGGCAACTTGTGTATCTTGTATTGATGGAGAATTGATGATATTTTAGAGGCTTCAAGTCTAAAAAAAAAAAACCCCAAAAACCCAACAGTATGTAAGTCCTAGAGAATAGCTGTGACTAACTAAAACATGATGTTTAATGTTAGAGACAGAGAGATTCAGTGTTTGAAATTAATACACCATGACTGTTGCTAAAGGACATGTGGGTCTTATAAAGCCTTATGTGTGAAGCAGAGAAGAGTCTGATAATGCTTTGAGCAATCATGCTTATGTTTTTTCTTATGTCTTCATCACTCCCTGACTTTTACACCGGGGTATACGGTGTAGTCAATTTGTTAGAAAGGACTGATTGACTCAGTGATTACGCTTTGCTACCCTCGCTAGGTGGCACCACAAATACCAGTAACATTGTTGTAGAGCTCTGCTTCACTGTTAGACATCACTACTAGGGACTGCAGTCTGTGCAGCACTGCAGCCTGACAGCTTGCAGCACCTCTAATGTCCATAATGGATGCTGTAAACGAGCATGGTGACTGGATGTGTAGCTGTTTGAACCGCACAATGCATAACCCATTTATGTAGGTGACATGGGGATATTAACCTTCAAGGAAAGATTTTAAGAGACTGCTTGCTTAGTCTTGATTTAAGTGGTCCCCATATGTTCCCGTAACAAGCAAAAGATTCGCAGTTTGATCCTGGGAGGAGACACAAATCCTTTTGGGGTTCTGCCAAGGAGGGCATGCGGTGTAAAAACTCAGCCAGATAAAACATTCAGAGTTCCCCACTTTGGTGAATAAAGGGAGCAGCTGAAAGTAGCTTTAAATTACAGTCTTCAAGCACAACTGTCTAGGGGAAATGGTGCACACAGCTTTATCCATGTTGCTTGGGTCAGCTTTGATCAATGAGACTGAAGCCAAATAATCACAGTTTACTAGTTACTTTCTACTCATTCTTGCCATGTTTCACAGCTCACTGAGCTTAGCTGACTGTTCACCAGTAGACTGCAATACAACAGAAGACCAAAGTACAGCATCTCATCAGTTTAAAAGAATATATTCAATTCAGTTTTATTTATTTAACGCAAAATCACAACAAACTGTTGCCTCAAGGCACTTTATATTGGGTGATTAAGACCATATAATAATTACAGAGAGAACCCAACACTCAAAATGACCCCTATGAGCAATCATTGCTCATAGGGCTTTTCTTTCACTTTCTTTAACATCTTAAAGCTCTTAAAGTCACTCTTAAAATCTGGGTGTTACCTGTGTCATGCGATTCTGTTGTACTTCATCAACTGTATACAAAGTGCTGAACTCTTACACTCGGTCAAATAGGTCAAGATGGCTTCTTGAATGGCTGGTGTAATGCACCAATCTTCCACACTCATGGCCTAAGTCATTTGTTGTGATTACACCCTCTAATAGTTGTATAAGTGCCAATGTGTTCATGTATGAGTATATACTGTATGAGTGGCCTTTGACAGAATTAATTTGGACTCCTGACACTTGTTACCGCCACGACACTATTTGTACTGCACATAATTTTTCCAAACTATATTTTCAACGCTCTGCCCATCTGTCTGGTCCTGCAGGTGACTTCAGATTGGTCCATGCAGCGGGGGACAGGCTGTACAGAGGGCCACACCGGTACATCTGCTGCAGCACCCCTGGCAGCGGGAATGGTGGCCCTTATGCTGGAGGTCCGGCCCTGCCTCAGTTGGAGGGATGTCCAGCACATCATCGCCTTCACTGCTACCAAGGTAAACCTAATGAAATTCCTCATTGCATCATTTATTACTGTATGCACACACCCATATAGAAGCTTAATTCAATACTAAATGCTTGTAGTGTTCAAAAAACACCCCTTTTAGGGGCTGCTAGATTTCATATTTTGTTGGATATTGAACTAGTGCCATTAACCTTCTGTGCCTAATTCTCTTTGGTGTTGGGTTAAATTGTGTTTTAGAATTTGAAGCTTCTTTGTAGCAACATTTGAAGCTTTGTTTGGTCGGCCCGCTTAAAAACCAGAAAATCCCATGGGCCCCCTCTGGCCAACTGAGAATCATACGGGACCTCAGCTGCAAATGGAATTTTAGCCAATATTTTAGGTCTCCTCAGCAAGTTATTTTTTTATTAAGGTTGAATATGTTGACAGTATTTGTGATTGATCGATGAATTGTCTAGAAATTGTCAGGATATAGCAACAAATGACCCTCACAACTTCAGTTGTTAAATTGTGAGATTTTTGCAACAAACAGTCTCAAAGCAAATGCTTTACAATATCAGTTGTATGGATGGATGTTATTTTTTTTCTGCACTGCTGATATCATCAGTGTGTCATGGTCAGTGCATTTTGGCAGATACAATGCCTCATCTACTCCATTAGTGTGTAATTTCTCATGCAGTAGTCACAGATTCTAAAACAATACTTTGAATGTTATGATAGCATAAAGAAACAGCTTTTATGTGAATGAGTTTGTCCAAATGTTTGACTGGTATTTACATAGTTACAGGCAGCAGCCAGTTACCTGAGAAGCAGACAGCCTGCCTCTGTCCAGGAGTAACAAAATTTGCCTAGCAGCAAAGCTGGACTTATTAACATGATAGCTCTATGTATCCCATTTACCAGTGCTTCTGTGTATTTGTATTGCTTAATAAGAACATAAAAGTGATCTTGGTTGTGTTTGCTTTGACAGTGTGACAATAGTGCAGATTGGAAAGTGAACGGGGCAGGTTTTCATCACAGCCACCAGCACGGCTTTGGTCTGCTCAACGCGTGGAGGCTTGTTAATGCAGCCAAGGTATACACACACACACACACACACACGCATGCATGTAGAGACACAGCCACTTTCACTATGGATGGATCTACATGCATGCGTGTGTGTGTGTGTGTGTGTGTGACTGACCGTCTGCCGTCGTCTGT
>VUQK01015484.1:3339-19661 GCA_015106715.1 Bujurquina vittata
TGCAGCTCTGCACTGCAGGCCGTGAAGGCCCACCGGTTACCCTCAGTGTGCTTAGAGTTTAATTTACAACCGATGAGCTCACAGAACATCTCCAGGCTCGTGAATGAACCCTTGAATGTGACGATAATGGCAGAGCTGAACTGAGGTCAGAAATAGTGAGGAACGGTGCTGACACAGTGACGTCAGGTGTTTGGGAATTTGCATGATTATCAATATGGGGGCCAGCATTAAATACAAAGGTGGTGCATGATGGAGAAAGGAGGGAGCGGCAATGACATGGAGAAAGGTGTTTGGTTAAGCAGCAGGAAGGAGCTCGTGCTGGAGTCTGAGTTTTGACTATTGGCTGGATCCGGCCTTTCTGCTTTTCTATTTATTGTTGTCTAACTCGGGGCCCACCTACGTTTACGTGATGCAGCGCTGCAATCACCTTCACACAGCAGCGACCGCCCTTACAGGCACACGCATGTGCTGGAAATAAGGGGGCAGACAGCAGCAGGAAGGTGTAAAGGAGCAGAGGCCATCAGTGTCTGCTGTGTTTCCCACTGAAATAGAAAAATAATTTTGTACGACCAAGTACAGCACCCGATGTTTACCTCATGTACCCTAAAAAGTGAGACAGAAAGAAAAAGCAGTTACAGTAAGATGACGGGCTGCAAATGACGCCGTGAAGAATCCGAATTAAACATTTTCTATGACTTTTGGCATCGGCTCCTTTTTAATAGGTGAGTGTTGGGAGAGATCGCTTGTTGAGTGACTTCAGGGCCTCCTGTGATGCTCATATTCTGCGGGAGAAAACAAAGACCGACGTATCGAACATGGGCTGATATGACTCGTTTAGATTTGGGAAACGTGCATTGACAGATACAGTGTCCTTTCCCCCATCTTTAAAAATAATTCATGCATAGATCCCCACTGAGAAAACCCTTTTATATACTTTCTCCTTTGTACACATTTTTATATAGAACTATATATAATATCATTTCTCTATATCTATATTTTCAGAAAAATTCTTTCCACAAAAAAAAACAACAATTAAACAAATGCTTGAAAAAAAAAAAGAGAGAAGATGAAAGAGAAAAACACAACTGAGGGCCGGTTTGGCACTTTGTCAAGAGAACATACAGCCTCTGTTAGTTGACAGTAAATAGGAATACTCTATTTTCTTTAGTTTTCGTCTCCCTCGACGAGAAAGCAAACACAGTAGTACTTACTTGGCACCAAAAAATGCTGGTAGAATGAAAGATATCAGTGTTTTTATAGTTATATGTTTACTGTATGCCTCTATGCCCCCTGCGACTGCTCGGGAGATTGTGAATTTTTAGAGGAGAAGAGCAAGAGGGAGGCATGTCAAATGAGAGGAGCAGATCAGTAATAAAACACGGATGTAGAAAAGAGAAGCATATGCGCACGTAACACACGGGGACGGAAAAGAGATGACACCAAAGTAAAAAAGAGAAAACAGCAAGAAAGCATTTGTCCCTTAGACAAACGTTGGAGGCCTTAAGTCTGGAAACAGCAGACCTACTTTGAAAACAGTATCTTTGAAAGATCTAAGTCACCCCCAAACTGTTCATCTGCTGCTGTATGCTTCAGTTGCATCTCCAAATGCCACCAGTGGAGGGAGCTGCCAAGTTTTACAGCAGGTGATGCAGCAGGTGTAGTTGCTTTTGAAGAAACAAGAGAATAAGAGAACAGAACGAAGGCCCACATCCAGAGGCCTCCCTTCTAGAGCGGTAGCAGAGCCAGTATTCCTGGTCCCTAGATGGCGCTGGCGGTACTGTCCCTACTATACCCTGGTGGTGGAGTGAGGGTGGGGCAGGGTGTTGTTGTGGCCAGTGGAGGGGAATGTATTGAAGGCATGGAGAGGCTGCATGCTGGTGATGGTACTGGGGATCATGGTGATGGTGTTTGGTGTCATCAGCGGCACATCGTCGGGGGCACGGCGCAGCGCCAGCGTGTAGTCGGGTGGGCACGCAGGCCGCAGAATGTCGTGGGGCCGTAGGGGCTCCATGTCGTGGTGAGCATCGTGCTCCGAGTGTTTCATCTGCAGGGACATGATCTCCTCCTCCTGGCTGTGAGCCAGGTCGTTGGCAGGGCCGCCCCGCTGAGGAGACAGCCGGTGCCGGCGCATCTCGTGCCGCTTGTCGCGCTTGTAGTAAAGGGCGGCGAAAGCCAGGATGTTAAGGAAGAGGAGTGAGGCTCCAACTGCAACTGTCACACTCAGCTCAGTGGAGTAGTCACGGGTGTCTCCAGGAAAGAGGTCTTGGGGCGGACGCTCCGAACCATCAGGCTCAGTTTCTGACGGGAAGGTAGGGTAAGGATGACGAGTGGTTCGAGGACCTTGATTTTTCGGCCAAGTTCGGCTGGTGCCAGAGCCAGGGCCTGGCGGTGAGCGGGTAGTGGTGGGAAAGAGCTCCTCGTGTAGGCTATGAAGATGGGGGACTAATTCCAGCCAAAAGGCCACCTTGTTGGCTCTGTAATTGTCTCTAACACGTGGTTTTAAGCCAATGTGAAGGTACTGCTTGTCCTTTGAGTTGAACTTGGTCCAGATGACCTCCTCAAAGCGGTTGGGCTTGGTATGAATGAACTTGGTGTCCTGAGGGACGGGCAGGTTGGGGTCCCTAGTGGAGCATAAAGGTTAAATGTTTCAGTTCAAAGTTTTACGTCTTTATAACAGATGAGATGGCATCAATACACTGAACACAAACAGGAGGCCCATTCTCTGTGCAACCTTTAAACTATCTAAGATCAGCTGGCTGATCCAGGATCTGGATGCTTTGGTTAATACAGTTTGTTCAGTTCTTCAAGGCCACGAGAGAATTAAACTTGCCCGTTTCTATTTGTATCATATCACAGGTCTGTCGATATGTTCTTCATCATGTTCATAATTATTTGCAAGAAATGTCACGATTGCCAGACAGAGAAGATGTACTATAGAAACAGAAATGTTTGTGCCTAAATTAGCAAGTTTTGGCATATTCAGATTAACTAATGGTTTAATTTAGTGTTTGGAAATGCATGAAGTTCAAACTTTCACATCTTTATTTCTGCATTTTGTTCAAGGCTACGCTCACAGTTGTGAATGCCCACACATTTTTGATAGAAACTAAAATTTTGATGTATCTTTATATGTTTTAAGTAGACTTGAGAGTGTAAGCCAATTTTAGTGGGTGCGGCCTGAAGTTCAGTGACCACATCATCCAATCCTACTTTGAGGACTACTTTTTTTTTTAATCGGCTGAGGGTATCCATAGCCATTTTTGATGATTTGTAATATCCATCCAACACTGATTAAGTGGAAATAAAGAGGTCTGTGGGATCTGTAAGGTGTGAGATACTGTCCTCCTTGCAGGACCAAAGTCAATAACTGGAGTGAATCCAGGAGAAGCTGCTGCAGATCTGCATGAAAGTCTCACATTTTTTGCCAGTTACATAGATAACCCATACGGCCCATCATTTGGGCCGTATGGGTTATCTATGTAACTGGCACTAAAGGTACTTTAGTGCTTAAACCTCCCAAAAAAGTGGGTGTTGCCCACTCAGCATGGATGGGGTAAATCTGAAAATGAAGCATAAATTTTATTTTCCAATCACCCAACACCATGATCATGTAATATGGTGATTTCGCAAACACGTGCTGATCTCTGGAGTTACTCCTAATGCACATGCACAGAGGATGGGTCTCTGCTGTTCTACCTTTTTATTCTATAACTTAAATTGAATGCCATGGCCTACCCAGTTTTGGCAAAGTTGGTCCAGTAAGTCATGACCACAGCGCTCAGCATCACGTCATTCTTCGAGAAGTTGCACGGGAACAGGTCCGTGGCGCCGATCATCGGTACGCCAAACACGTACGGTATCTCGTCCCCATGCGCCGCGTCGGCCCATTCAGGTCGCGTCTCGGTCTGGCAGTGGTGGTAGAACGTGTAAAAATAAACTGGGGACTGAAACTCAGCATGGAGTTTGGCAGTGGCCACAGCTGGCGCCACCCACTGGTGGTCCGTGAACAGGGCTAACAGAGTCTTCCGTCGCATGTCACCATTATCCCTGTCTGCCCAGTCTGTGTACATGAACTTGATGGTCTCCCTCAGGATGTCTTTGCCTGGTGGGAAAAGCACAGGAGGGGATGAGGGAGAAAGAAAAAGGTGAAAAATTGTTAAGAGTAAAGTAACAGCAGTGATAGAAAGTTTTGAGAGTTCAATGTGATCGAGAGATATGAAACCAGAGTACATGTTGGTAAGATTAACCAGAATTACAGCAAGGGAGTGAAAGCTACACAGACAGAGAGGAAAGAGAGCAAAAGAGAGAAAAAAAGCCTCTCGGATAACAGAAAGAGTGGCAGGAGCTAGAGAGGGAGCGTGACTGCATTATCCAAACATGTCTGTATTATGACTGTGGTCCGCTGTGAGGGGTTTGCAGGCTGATCTGAAACAACAACGCAGTGACTGGGCGCTGGCTGCTTGGGGGATGATGAGCGACAGCATTAGTGCCCACAGAGCCTCAAAGGTTAAGGCGCAGACCCACCATGGTGTAAGATAATCTGGATGATAGGCAATCTCTTTAGCATGCTTGTCTTGGTTGATGCACTTCCCTGGGCTCCCATTTGATTGCTTCTCATTCTTTACCCACATAATGTTTAAATGCTTGCATTTCCACAGGGAGCTGTAGTTTCAGAGTTGCTCATGTTCTTGTTTTGTTTTGTTTGTTTTTGAGAAATTCATGTTAACTTTGTTTATAATTTTGACATTTATCATTTTAAGTCAAACAAACGGCTCCCAATAAGACAAAACCTGATGAAGCTGCAAACTCCAGCTATCTGACAGAAGGCAGTGGCCATAAATTGGAATAAAAAGTAGCAGAAGTATGGGGAGTTGGTCTTCCTCACCTTCCGGGTATCCGTAGAGGTTGTCAACAAAGTTAGAGATGGTGTAGTCGAATGCTGCAGCTGAGATGCCATCGTTGTCCTCACTGTCATCCACAAACTTCAGCCCCTCTCCTTGGTTCACTCCTATCAGGATGTCATAGTTTAGGAACTCCCCCTGGTGGAGGAAACAAGGAAGTGCATGTTGAGAGTTGGAACAATGTATCAGAAATCTGCAACCAGAAATGCAACTGAAAAAAACAGATTTGAGAGTAGGCAGCATTTAATTTCTCAGTAAAATAATCTGTTAGCATGAGACCCCTACTATAAGCTCAGTTCAAAAAAGGGGGGCAAGAAATAGCGTTTTCTGCATTAATACTGCAATATCTGCAATAATAAGCAGATAATATATAACCTTCAGTAACATAATGTTTCACATCCATCCCATTAGCTTCATCACATGTTCGTTCTAAAACAGAGCTGCAGGCTGATCTTTTAAAACTCAACAGTGTCAATTAATGCAAAGCAAGCTTCTCTTGCTCACCTCTAATTATTTCGTACAGTTATGAATTTTTTAGGGGATCTTATAGGAGAGTCTAGCAGCCTATTAATAACGGAGCTGCAAAGCTCACGCTTCTTCCTCACACATACAACATGTCGCTGCAGTTGTTATTTTGTGATGAACTTCATTTTTCTTCACCTTATGCAAGAGACTTCCACTGTCTCACAAAACGACTTTCAAATTAATCATTCTGATTTCCAGTTTGTTTGTTTATTTAATTAAGCTGTTATTTAATCAAGAAAATAAATCTCCTTTGCAAGAGTGTCCTCTAACACAGTAAATCATGTTTTTCAGTTTTTCGCTGTGAGGACGCTCCCCGCACGCTCGTCCACAGCACACAGAGGCCAGAGGTGTCGGGCCAATTTGGAGGACTCATTTTAGTGAAATTAAACTTGTAAGACGTGCTGTTGGTGTTCTAACAACATTTCTCATGAGTTATTGAGCCCAGGAGATCAGATATGTGAAGTTTTTTCAAGTAAAAGAAAAATAATAATACATTTTACCTGCACTTGTCCTGCTCTTTTATGTTTAAGCTTTGCTGGCCCTAATGTGCCACTGCACATAAAAAACAGGTTGTTACAACATACAGTAGGTTATTTCCAGTCCACAAAATTGAATTCAAAGCTCAAAGGCATCTGGATGGAAGAATAAAAACAGAATAATAAAAAGAATAAACTTTTATTCTTGTAACATACTCTATCATTAAAACATCCCTATCGAACTGAGAAGAGAAACTTAATCTTTGAAAACGTAGGCAGACACTCTGCAGACCCTCGGTGCTTTGAATTAGAGGATCACATCTCATTGCTTCAGGGTTCTCTTACAACTTCTTGTTTTAAACCTTTTTTCCGTGCCTGTGAGTTTCTTTGCCACTCTGTGTCGTTGCTTTCTGCTTTATTTTGGTAGCCACTTTTTGTAGTTGTGTTTACTTCCTTCCGTCCTCTATTTCCAGCCTCCATTGTTGCTTTTGCCCTCCCAGTTAGTTCCCCCGTGTCTTTGCAGTTGTGTCCTCTCTCTGCTAGCCTGTGACCCACCTCATTCCATGTGTGTGTCCTTCTGCTTTGGTGTTTTAACCCAAGTTCTGTTCATAATTTATGACTTTTAGCTTTTGTCATTCTTGCTGTGTACTGAATTTGAATAAAGTTTTGTTTGTCAACAACACAAGAGAAACGTGTGAATACGTCTCAAATACACCACCCAGATAATACACAGCTGCACTTTCACTGCTTTACAGTTTGGTGAGGTGTGAGTTCACACCAGTTGACAAGTGTCACCACTCATCCAATGAGTTCTCTCCACTTTGCTCGCACAATAAAAGATCTGCAGCTGCTGCCCGACCCTCACCTGCTGCATGAGAATCTCGGGATCGTCAGGCACTACGTCTCCATCCACAACAGGGCCGAAGGCGATATGATAGCGGGCCGGCTGGATGTCTTGGTCCACCAGCTCTCTGAAGTTCTTGCGTCTCAGGCAGTCAACAAGGTCGGCCGTCTCCGTGTAGGTGCAGCCCACCTTTCGGGCCAGGATCTTGGTGTACTTGAGGGGTTGGTAGTTGACAGACCAGCTGGAGATAGCAGTGCCACTCTGCGCTATGGCTCTGTGGAAAAGACCTGAAAGGACACATGGGAAAGAGGGCCTCTTTTTATCTCTGAAACACGGTAGAAGTTTGGTGAGGTTGTGCGTTTTCCAAATTTTTTCAATCAGTTTTATTGGCAGGATGGAGCTCTGCTTAACAAGACAGATTGGTGAAGAGGACAGGGCAAAGAGAAGATGCTTGATGTATAAATGACATAACTTTCCAGTGTAGAACTTGTTCAAAACTAAATTTTATTCCCCCATCCCACGTTTCTCACTAGAGAAAAGCTGGCAGCTACAGGGCGGGATTACAGACCCAGAGCAACACTGACAGAGCATGCTGTAGGCCTATAGCACCAAAAAGTGGAGACACGACTGGGAATAAGCTCATCTGAGATGTCAAAAGATCCATTTTTCCTTTTCTTGTGCCAGCTGCTTTTTTTTTTCTCCTTCCAAGCATCTCTTTGGCTGTATTTCTCCCTCTTTGTCTCTCTCTTTGCCTCCTTAGTTCTGGCTGTCCTGTGCTGTTTAAACCACTCAAGTGGCTCGTTAAGGGGGCCGCCTGGCTCTCTCTCATTTCCTCCTGCGCTCCCTTTTTTCTTTCTCTCCCCTCTCCTGGGCCAAAGATTGGTCAGTTAATTATTAAGCAGGGCTGCAGAGCCTCCTTTCCCTAGGAAATCAATTATAGTAAGAAGTAGCTTGGAAGCAGCTATACCTACATATCTGCACTGAGAGACAGAGAGACCGAGAGAGGAGGTATATTTTACTCATCTTCAAAATCAGTTTCTTTGTCACCCCGTAATGCCTTCCCTGCTTGATACCTTGCTCCATCTGGCTGCAGCTGCTTCTTACATATTTTCCATATCAAAGCATTTTATTCCCTCTTTCTTCTCTTCAACATTATTACCTCAGCGTATATTCACCTGTTTTTCATCCTGTCCTTGTCTCCCTCTTCTTAAATGTGCATGGATACTGATTACTGTCCTCCATATCCCACTAACCTTCACATCAGTATCACTAACAACCCCTACCTGCCACTTTCATCCTGCTATCCATCCTGCAAGCCTCTGATGTCAGCCCTGATTTGTGACACTGTGTTGTTGACATGATTGGTGTCCCTTAAGTGTGAGGATGACATACTCCTTACCTGATACCCCTGGCGGAGGGGAGAAGGGGGGGAGGCATGACAGACAGGTGGCGTCTAGTGCACTGATGTAACACCATTAGATGCTGATGAAGAGGAAGATGACGATGGGGTGATGACAAAGCGGAGGCATGAGAACAGACAGGTGACAGTGAGGGACCGGGTGAGGTTGGTTGTCAGCAACAAGACAAAAGGGGGGGTTAACAGTGGATTCAATTCTTAAGGTTGTTTTGCACTACTTTATTTTTTTAGGAGATATTTTTTCTATCTGTGCTCATGTCGGAGCTGGAATGTAATCAGTGTGGCTGAACATTAATGATGGAAATGCAGCAAGTTAGAAAACACAATTAGAGACCTCTCAGAACCCACGTGTTGGTTTAATACATGCACAAAGAGAAAGAAATGTGAAGAAAAGACAACACTTTACATTAATGCACACAAATCCGCAGCTTACAAGCTGCTTAATGGCATATTAGTAGCACAATGGCTCTTCATCAGTCACTGGTCTTTATAAAGCATTAATGCCTTATTTTCCACATTCAGCATCTAGAAGACCAGTTACAGATTTTCCTCAATAACCTTCTTATTACTATTTAATAAGTGTTGAGCAATGTGTTGATTATTTATGGGCAAGATTTTACTTTAAAACAGGGAACATGTTAGAGTTTACTTTCACTGCAGTTTTTAGATGTTATTAAGGGAATCTTAAGGGGCGGTGCTGCCACCTTTCAAAGGGCCGCGCACACGGAGCGAGATCAGTAATGTTGCGGCGACAAGAAACCAGTGACTTATAGTGATGACAGGAAAATTATAAATAATTATTATAAAGTGTTACTAATATTCTTTACGGTGACGGATAAACAGGCAAGAAGCTGCTAATATGCATTTTAATAATTAACTAAAATCATTCAACAAGTATTACCAATAATATTACTATTACTATAATAATTACAGCACACATTTACAATATAATCAAGTCAATATTGGTCACTTTGAGGGATGCTTTAAGTTTATTTTGGGAACTTTGTCTTTCCTCTTTATTTATACCCTTATATTTTAAGCTATTATATGCAAATCACACCATGACCTATCATCACAAAGAACTTTGCCTTCAAAATGTTTGTGTAGCCTGTTTAATCATTGCCTTTTTTAATGCCTTTTTTTCTTTTAACATGTAAGACTGTTGCAGTACTGTTTAAAACCCTTCCAGAGTAGATGGGTTAGCAGAGCTTAATGGGTTACAATGGCAGTGATCACACAGGGGAGTTCTCATGGAGAGTGGGAGGAAGCTGGAGTACCTGGAGAGAACCTACTTTCAAGTATAAAAGTAAGTTAAGCTACTAGGCTTTGTGTTGTACATATAGATAGTGATGCTCACCTACCAACAGGAAGGTTTATGGGTTGTCAGAGTTAATATGAGGGGTTAACAGACATCAGTAGTAATTATAGACATTGTGCTAAATGGATACAGTGACACAGCATCAGTGCACAGATGCTCATTCAAGCTTTGACAACACATTTGTTTTCAAGGCACATCTACACAGACAGAATGAGTCAAAATTAGAGACAAGTCAGACGTCTGCCTGGTGCCTCACACACACACACACACACACACACACACACACACGGAGCAGTAATTGAAACAGATGTGTGCTTGTGCAAACACGCTCTCTCTAATCTCTCGTTCTTTTCACCCGCCATTTCTTCCCTGTTTCTGTCCTTTGCAGTTTGTGTGTGCGAGACAGAAAATGAAAAGAGGAGAGCGATATTGAGGCAGAGTCCTCGAGAAGCCGAGAGAACAGAGGAGTTCCGATTGGAGGAGGACAGCTTCAAGAACAGTGTGATCAAAGGCGGCGAGTGCGTGACCGTTTGGCTGTGGATCGTCGGCCACACTGATCTCAATTCCGATCAAAGCCGATTGGTCTGTCGGCCTCTGTCTTTTGGCGGTGCAGTGTTAACACTTAGACCTCGGGTTGTGTTGTTGGTAATGGGGAGCATGAGGTCAGATAGATGTTGGATTTCAGTGGCGGGAGAGACTTCCTGCTGCAGAGCAGTGAACCGTTGACAGAGAAGCGCGCGCCAAGGCAGGTAATTCAGGGCAATGCTGGAGCCTCCATGCCATTTATCTTCCAAAGAAATGAATAACATAACCTGGATCAAACCTCGACTCGCACATTAGTTACGTGACTGCTTAAATTGTTCAGTTCAAAGGACAAGCAGGGTTCTCCTTTGGGGATAAAGGTGTCAAGTGAACATCACAGGATTTAACCATTTCTGGTCTGGATGCTGAATGCTGCAAGCTGCGTTTCTACACGTGACCCGAATTTTCTGCTGTCATATTTTACTTTAAATAACACATGGCTCACTACAGAGAACAAGAGCTGACTGACTGAGGACAGAAACTTTACTGCTTCAGAGAGAATTTGTGCAAACAAGAAATTTATAGTTAAAGAGGACCTATTATGCTTTCCCTTATTTACTGTCCTGGTGGACACATATTAAACATGGCCAGATTTTTAAATAAGGCTGGCATAGGTGTAAATCCCTTTGATGAGGACTATCGGATGGGTGGGCCTGGCAATTTTTTTGAGGCTTTTTCATTGTCCACTTCGTGCCATCCTGTGAACGAGATAGCATTTCTTCCCAGCTCTTCTCTTTAGTCAGCAAAGTAAACATTCCTCGCAATGGCAACTTCAGCAGGTGTCATCAAATGACTAATCACTAATGATTAAACAAACAAACTATGAAACAGCACAAAAATGACAATTGCTACCATATTGCAAATGATGATGTGTGCATTTCAATCATATACTGGCTCCCTTAATGGGAAATGAGCCATTAAAACATTAAGCCTCTGCCCTACGAGCTCTACGGGTGTTTTCACACCTGTGTGGTTTAGACTGTTTAATTCAAATTGTGGTTTGCTTCCCTCTTCTGTGCAGTTCATTTGTGCAGATGTAAAAGCAGTAATCGCACTCAGGTGTGGCTCAAAACAATTGCACAGAAACATTTTGGAGGAGGTGGTCTCAGTCCGGGTCGAAATGAACTCCACAGCAGTTTATTTATAGTGAGAACGTGATCCAAACTCAAGCTGACCCAACTACCAGCTTTAAGGTGCAAGTTTGAGCTCAACATCTTCCTGAAGCCAGATGTGCTTCACACTGTGTGATATGGCCGAGCACCACAGAGGCGGGGAGTACACAAACTGTAGCAGTTTGAAGTAAATGTATAAAATTGCACCGGTAAAGGTAAATGTTAGGAGTAAAGTCTCCACGTTATCCACTAGTTCATCCTGTATTTAGTTTTTTTTGCTCCCGCCCACACACATCTGACTGATGTCAGACTGAACGGTTGCATGTGGTTTTCAGTGACGCATTTTGGTTCACCTGGAGGTCTCTCTCTGTGAAAAGAAACTAAACCACGGGAAAAAGCTACAAATGTATCAACAGATTCAGACCAGAGTAAATGAAACGTGTTAACACACCCTAAAACAGCTTTCTTTCACAGAGTTTTTTCTACTTGCTGCTCCGTATGATGTCAAAGACAGCAGATATTTCTAATATAGTCATCTCGGGGCCTTCCCACCTGCTGCGCAACCCTTCTGTTTATAACAAGCTGCCAATCAGAAAAGAGCTGGGTTACAGGAAGGAGGATGAGACTTGTTTCCGACTATGGTCAAGTGTAAGACGTCACGTGATATGTGATCATGTAACGCCTCTCCACTTGAGTCCAACAGTAAAATATGTAGCTGGAAATAAGCACAGCTGGTCTTCTTTAAGAATACACAAGATTGGATACAAGCTTTTAGCAAAGTCAGTACAATCATGTAAAATCCATGAACCCTATTTATATTATTAGTATATCTAAAAAAATAAATACATAAAAATGAGAAAATAGCAGCAAGGTCAGTGAAATGATATTAACAAAATGCGTCCTGTACAAAGACAACAATCAAATAACAGAGTAGAAGGTTAAATTTACCCTCAGAGTGGTGCGATAGGATGAGGAGGTTAACACAGGAGGCCCCAGCTCCAGAACCGAATATGGTGATCCTCTCTGGGTCTCCACCAAAGTGCCCTATGTTCTCGTTGAGCCAACGCAGAGCCTGGATCTGGTCCAGCAGGCCATAGTTTCCCTTAGCGGACTGATCTCCAGTGCTGAGGAAGCCTATTTGTGGAACACAAAGATGGATGCAGGAGAAAGGTGAGGGAGGGAGGTGGAGGGAAACGAAGAGAGAACAAGAGAAGCTGTTGTTAGTAAGTGTATCTTTAACATTTAGCATCTGTTGATGCTAAAATGATTCCTGATTTGGCCTGTAGCTCAGCTTCTGATAGAGAACTGCAAGGCTGCAGAGAACAGGAGCATTGGAGTGAGCGGCACCGTCACTCATCAACAAGGAGTCACAGCCGGTGCACAGAGAAATCAAAGGGAGTGGCAGAAGAAATTGCTTTTTCAGCCTCTCTCTTAATGACATTTACTCTGTGTAATGTCATTGAACAGCGACTTCTACACAGAACCACTTAGAGTACAGCAGCCGGCAGTCTGAGAAATACAGGTGGCCTAATCTGAATCATACTCATAACTGGATTACAAACGATGACACATCGTGATTGTGATTTAGGAACAGACGATGTGCTTGTTTTTTAAAACTTCTCTATCAGGAACGTCAAATATGAAGACAATCAAGCAGAAACATTTAGATTCACAGACAGCAGATTATATGTGTAGAAAAAAACCCAAAGGTGTCAGGTGCTGCCATGCTGTGTGTATCCATCACACCCATGAAAACTCTAAAATTAGTAAACGTCTCAAAGGGAGAGAGATCAGAATTAACAGAGAATATGGTGTGATTGGAAATGTGAAATCTTTAGTGTCTGCATGCATCCTCTTGTGAGCTTTACAGGGGCCTAATTTGCATACATAATGTGCACTATACATACTCTGAACACCTACTCTATGCATGCAGCACTGTTAGCGCATTAATTATTCATTCAGCGCTTTGTCTGATATAATTGAGTTTAATTTCTTCATTGTACTTCATAATGACACGAAATGCTGTTTTCAAATCAAATTTCCCTTGCGGAACGATAAAGTGCCGAACGTTTCCAAAGTTTCCCCGTAAGACAACCGCTCATTTATCAGAGCAGTTGAATAATACCTTACCCTTTATGTTGTTAGCTGACATTTGCCTCTCATGATTACTGGTAAGGATCTTCGATTGTTCCACCGAAGACCTAAATCTTTCCTATTTAAGTGCCCATTAACTGGCAGCCTCTGAGATCCTAACGGGACTCCTAATTAAAGCTTTATTAAAGACAGGTGCACTGGAAAGGTCATCAATTAAGCTGCTACAGTGGCTGTTGAACACTTGTATGCTGGTAGCTACTCCAATGCGGTCTAACACAAACATACAGTATGTTATCTGCAATGGGCACCTTATTTGTGTAATCGTGATAATGGGAATTTCCCATTAGAGCCAAAATCTCAAACATTTCTTAATTTATTATAATTTCCTCTGTTCAGTGCTGGTTACACTGTAAAACAGCTAGGCGTGGCTGTTTTTATGAGGCTTAATGCTCTGTATGTGGAGGAAATATAAATAAACACAAATAATTAAAGGCAACTTAAACACTAAAAATACAACCACATAAATTATATTAGAATGAACAGGACTCATTAGGTTATATAAATAAGAGGGGGGAAAGGACTTTAGTTTTACTTTGGCTAGAACTCACTACACAGACATAACACTTCTCAGGGAGCCTACTCATAAGGATGTGGCGCCACCTTGTGGCCAAAATGAGACGGACAGCCTGCTTTTTCTCTAAATACTGCCAAACATTACTCATACACTACAGAACACATTTGCTCAAAAAGTATTATAGAATTATAAAATACACCAAAGCTAATACACACAATTAAGGCATGAATGTGCAGTGGCCATAACTGCACCTGACCAACCTGGATAATCATGTGAGTGAGGCACAGGTTTGATTCACAGACAGTTATTAAACACGGGAACAGGAAAAAAAAGCTGAAGTAAAAGGAGGTCATGCTACACACCAGGCACCTGGTACACCTACATGGACACATTAAAACTGGATAATCAAACTTCTTTACATAAACCCAGAAGCCCAGACTGCAGGAGCTGCTGCTGAGGAGGGATTTCTGTTCTGCTGGTGGTGAGCTCATTACCAGCCAACTAAATCCAGCTCATGGTGAGAAGAGAAATATGATTTTTTTTTTCTTTTTTTAGGCAAGGGGGGTGGGGGGTTACCTGATCACCTTTTATACACACAGAAACATCAATATTTAATTTTAATTGCACTGCACCAAAAATGGCTGTTGATGCTACACTTAGAGACGGTTAACAGTAAAGTAACCAATAATTATACCAAGTACATAATGAACCGATATTTTTCTACTTTTTATGGTTCACCTTTATGAGCCACAAAACAAAACAGATCAAAGTGCATCTCAATGAGCATCTCATTCCATTACTGGCTTTTGTGCTGCTCTTAAAAGACCACAAACACGCACAAATAAGCAGAATGTTTGGGTGCATTAATTAAGCCAGGCACAAATAAGAGGCAAATAAGCTGCCTAATGCCCTACTGTAATCACCATGATATATTAAACATAACCAATTATGCTAATGAGGTCATTAATTTGGCTAATTACTGCAATACATAGCAATATTTCTATGTCAGCATAGTTTCTTGAACAAAACAGCTCTGGCAGCAGTGCTAATAGAAAGTCCAAAGGTGGGAAATAATCATTATTGTGCAGCTTTTTGAAGCATCTATTATCATTCTCCAGCTCTCACTAAAATGCATGCTGTGCTGGTGGAGCAGCAAAACAGAGAAGTGGGCCACACAGAGCCAGCAGACACCCAAGATCCTCTTGTTATCTTTTCTAACAGCCAAAGCCGTTGTCTTCTCTGGACCTTCACACTGCGTCCATCTGACTGAGAGACAGTGTACAACAGCAGGCCACTTCACCCATTCTCCCGACTCCGCTCTAATCAGATAAAAGGCCCGAAAAAAAAAATAGAGGAGCTGGTGAAAATGCAGCAATGCAAGATGAAAGGCGCTGCGCCGCATGAATAGCCTTTAAAATGGCTGTGGTAACGAACAGTGGTTAGAAGGGCGATGAGGGAGGGGTGGAGAGAAGCCGAGACGAGAGTAAAGGAAAAGGCGAGAGGGATAGTGGGTGTTCTGTGAGTCCCGGATAGAGGCACAGTGTTTCATCTGCCTCCAAGACACCAGGGCTTGGTACACACACACACACACACACGTACACAGAGGGACATTGATCAAAGGCTGACACTACAGAAAAGACTGTCTCCTTTTCTCTTTATCTCCCTCTCCTTTCCCAAAACACAAGCGGCACACAACACACGCATGTAAGCACACAAACACACGGGATCATGCGAGTACACATTGTAAGCATCTTTCTAAAATGCTTCGAAAAGACTTCTTCTCATGAACTGGGAGCACATACACAGAAAACTTTTGTGCATCTAACCTGCACATACCTGCACAGGTTTGCTTGTCCACGGCCATTTCTGGCATTATGATCTGTGCGTAAAGGGGACAAAATGCACCCCTTACACACTGCATGCCATGTGAATCCTTTGTTAGTGGTTGACATGGCTGCCATCGCTCTCTGAGTGAGTGTATGCACACCTGGCAGCAGAGTAATTATTGTTTATCAGAGTGTGAGTGTGTATCGTTCAGAGAAATGAACAGATGTGGTGGCTCGAAGCATCTGAATAATGTATAGGACACACAATTTCAATATGTGGCGCACACACACACACACACACCGTACATGCTGCCTGCTCCTTTCGAAGGCGATGGAAGCTACCTGTGTGTTGGATAGAGTGCACATCCCCAACCTGTGTCTGAGTGTATTTTACAATTACAGAACCACATATTTTAGGCCATCATCGCCGAGGCTGCAGCGTGCGATCATCCTGTTGTCACGCTGAACGTTTGGCGATTTTTCAGAGGGTCACGCTGAAAGATGCAAGTGAGAGGAAGAACGATTTGGAAGCAGGAGAAAAGGGGAAATAAGAGAGATTCCCCTCTTTTCTTTGACAAGCTTACCCCCCCCCCCCCCCCCCCCCCCCCCCCAAACACAAACACCCCCCCCCTCCTCCCCCACACCCTACCCAC
>VUQK01015485.1:0-14055 GCA_015106715.1 Bujurquina vittata
ATAGCTGCAGATGGATGAGCAGGAGGGTACTGGCTCTGCTCAAAGCCTCACAGTTTAAAAAGTTTACATTTGTCAGAGTTGAGAGACACATCGTTTGAAAGTAGAGACCCAGCTCTACGTTTTGATGCTAAAATTATGGCTGGAGACTGAACGCTGTGGACACAGCAGCAGGTTAGAGAGAAATCTTTCACCTGACAAATTTGAAGCCTCCCACTCTAAGGTTTAGAATTCCGCATTGAAGAAACTGTGAAAACCTGAAAACTTCCTTACACTTACACCGTCACTGTTCGGAAACCATAAATGATATCAACACACCGAGTGACACCTGAATGGCCGAGAACCATGGCTTCATTTTAATGTTTGAATGGTGTTTCTAGCTGAACGTATGCTGAAGTTATGCAAGCTCAAAGCTGAATGAATTTGAAGGCGATTTGAAAATTTCCCATTCATTTTCAATGGGGCAAAAAATTCACAAAAATATTAATATAAAATAAAGTTGAAAAGTTGAAAAGCTGACAATGGACATCACGGGTCTCCAGAAGAAGCTGAAGGTTTTGAAAGCAAAAAGGTTTCTGTGGCTTAAACGTAGCTTATGTCACATTTGACACAAAAAACGGCGGAATAAATAATAATAATAAAGGTTTCAGTTAAAAGTGAAGAACAATACTGTGAAAGGCATTCACAGTAATTATCCAGCAGGATTTCTTCCTTTTGACAATGACGTGTTTTCAAGGTTTTCCTATATTTTTTTTTTAAAACACTGTATGTTAAACTGGCATCGACCCCTATTCTGCTGTTGAGGGTTGGAAAAAAAAAAGATAAAATATCCTTTTATTTACTGTTTGGTTGCCTATTGTAACCACTGACTGGAACCCAAACCTCAAAAGTACATACTTCTGTACAGTCATGACCCAAGTCAAACACACACTGTGACAAAAAGAATAGAGAGTTGTGTGCACACGCACACGTATACACATACAGGCTGTTATCTACATTGTGTAATAAAGGAGCTAAGCTAAAGAGCTCCTGTTTGTGCTGCTTCATTCATCAGCTTGATGGGTCGGTCTACAGTTAGTCCAACTGTCCTGCAGCCAGCTGGCTGGCTGTCTGGACAGCAGCCCGGCAGATAACTCAGATTTGTGCATATGTCTGCAGACTCACAAAGAAAACAATCGGGGTAAATACGTTTTGGGGTGATAATGATATTGCTAGGAAACTAGTCACAACAATTATATAAACACAATACTGTACATTTGTACAGTGCGACAATGGGCAAACCTAAAGAAATAAACAATGGGAAATGGAGAGGGGAAAAAAATCAAGGCATTAAAGAAAGCTGGAGAGGAAGATAGCAAAGAGAACAAAGCAACAGCCCTGTCTAAAAATGAAAACATGGGGGGTGTGTACTAAGATGACAGCTGTGTGTGCGTGTGTGTGTGTCTACATTATGCAGACAGGTTGTGTGCTGCTCTGTCTGTGCATTGTGCTGACTGTGTTCGGACGAGTGTGTCAGGACTGCAGCTCAGCAGCTCAGTGTGAATACATTAAACATGAAGGTGTTTGGCATGGGCTGAAGAACATGAATGCAATGTTATTCAACTCCGTTTGTGACAGGAGGCAAAGAGTACAATTTCCACAATAATGCAGACCAACTAAAACGCACATACTTGAAAGAGCTGTGATCTTACATAACCACAAGCCTTGGAAATGAGTTCCCAGCCCCATTTTTCTTTCAGCACACCACTTCTTTATCATACATACAGGCATTAACAGCTGCTGTGCTTGGCTTTAAAGCTCTAGGTATGGATGTGTGGTTCATATCAGACTGAATTCAAATCATCTGATGGCCCCTCTCTTTTCTCTCCATCTTTTCATTATTCTCTTCTTTACTGACAAGCGTTTTCTGTGGTGACCATGAGAGATAATGGCGTCATTGTTGGAGTTCTTGAATTGTAAGTGATTGGTCAGTTAATTCCTACTTTTTATATTATTCATAAAACACGAGCAAGAACTGTGAAGCAGATGCAGAACAATCGAGCAATCTTACACCTACCTGTGTTAAATCAATCCGCACTAAAGAGAGATCAAATGTGTTAAGTGGGGTTCAATTTTCTGCTCCTTAGAGTTTTCTCACTGACCTACTCTTCTTTAGAACCTTCTCACTTTGCTGCTAAAAGCCTGGTAACAAGGGCTGTGCTCTTATTTTTAATAATGTGGAGAGTGAGGCTGTAATAATGTGATGAAGCTCTGAGCAGATCAAAGCTATAGAGGAAAAGAAAGAAGAGAGGAGGAAATATAACCAAGAGGAGGAAGGTGGTGACGAGGACACACAGCTATTGCATAAAGCTTCATTCCCATTGGAGGGGGGTTGATAAGAAAATGCTGAGTAAGCCTGAACAGGCTTTACACTGTGAGGAGGAGAAAGGGCACATGAAAGAGAGTGAGCGTAAAGGAGAGAGAAAGAGAGGGAGACGTAGGATATAGTTAGAAACAGAGGACAAATTGAGACAAGGACAAATGCTGTGTCCCATTTTCCCCTACCTCCCTCCCTCCATTACAGTCTCAACTGTAAAGTGAATTAAATGAAACGTATGATTAAAAATGGTTTGAAAAGAAATTCATGATCTCCCGAATGCGCCAATGAAAGTTTAATTTCTTTTTGAGCAGTGTATATAGAATTCCTGTTTTTACCCTATATTGTTGCACCTAAATTCTTATGCATTTCCTTCATTGCCGAAAGATCTAAAGCCATATTGCCATCTCTTTAATTCACCTAACCTGATGTTAGCTAAGAACAGAAACCTCATAGGTCAGAAACAGCAAACATACTCTTTATAAAACAGTCTGAAAACTGTGTGGTGACTAATATTTGACAAGGATGGCTAACTATTTAATAGTCCTAAAGCTATTACACCATCTGCAGCTGTGCTCTTTTCCCAGAAAATAAGATCCAGCATGTAGCAGCGACGTATCTAAACCGTATATTAACCTTCACGGGCTACTATATGGTATCTGTACATCTATGGGCTCTAGTTGAGAAGTGATGAGCTGTTCTGTATATTTAGAAAAAAAATCCTCATGCTCCCACTAGTACTTAGAACAGCTTACATTTATGGATCTGCCAAGCTGACAGTGTAAAAGGAGTCTCAAAAGACCATATGCACAAAGGCCACGAGCTGTGCAAATCAGGCAATTTGTGAGTGCATATTTAACAATCTGTAAGTGAGCAAAGAGAATGTCACAAAGATTTTATGCACAGGAAGCTTTTTAAAAATAAAAATGATCAGATTTGTGAAGCTGAACTTGTTCAGTTCGTGTGTAAATTATCGCTGTTTATTCAGATTGTGACATACGCATTTCTAAAATAGTTGCTTATGTACACCAACCTACTGACAATACATAAAACAGGTTGATGCATGAGGAAGGATGGCAAGGTTTGCTGAAGGCCAATGATGACACTGCCCTTTGTGTGCAGAGAATGCAACCCACATGACAGACACAAACTAAATTATTTTTTGCACACGATTTTACATTGTGACATTTTAATCAATCTGTTGATTACATTGCTAGTTGATGTATCAGCTGTATATGGGAGAAAAAGGGAAAAAGCTATGGGTAAAAAGAGACCCCATACTAACAATACAGGGATTCCATTCCAATAAGAGCAAACTGGAGCCATGTGGAGGAAAAAATAGATGGAGAGAAGGGCAGGCAGGGAGGGGGAGCTGTGTGAGATGGAAACACAATTCAATTTCCTCTCCGTCATCAGAGATGGAAGATACTGTCAAAACTGAATTACCTCATCCCAAACAGAACAGGACATTGTTTGAATGTATTTGTTAATGTAATTGGGGTGCAGGAAGCATTCAGCATACTCCTACGCTGAAGCCAATGTCATTTCTGCTAAAACAGGAAAATCATACTGTATGTTACAGTGACAATGATTTAGTTTTGAGATCACTGCTCTCTTTAAAGACTCGTAAGTTTTGAAATGTGCAAATGCAAATGAACTACCTGAACTGAATTATCACTAAGGTTAGAAAGCTCTTTACTCTTTAGCACCAAATAGCACAGATGGAGAAGAAAATAGAACAACTAGCAGTTAAAGAGATAGATGTGTGTCCCAAGAGTTGGCAGAGATGGAACAATAATTAAGTCTAAACACTGAGCATTGAATAGATAGACTCATTATCACTCCAATATTACACTGGATGTGTAACCAAGTATTGCCATATTATATATTAAATATTTTTATTATATATTACTAATATGTTCACTATAATGTATCTTGTCTTTGTGTTTTGGTCCAATATACTGCCACGGATGGCAAAAAAAGAGAAAAAAAAACATTTTTTATATAGACTGGACAGTTTGTCCGTAACACTATGTTCTTATAAGGGTGTTCATAATTGGGTATCACCAGGAAGTCACAGGTCAAAGATCAATACTGTAATCGCATCATTAGATCTGCAGCCATATGTTCTGGACACGTGGGTGAAGAGAGGAGCTGAGATGTCAACTAATCATCACCTGGTGGTGAGTTAGATCAGGTGGCCCGGGAAGAAGCTGGAAAGGCCTGGCACACCTAAATGAAGCCCCAGTGCATGAGATCTTTAATTCCCACCTATTGCAGAACTTCCACAGCATTCCGGAGGCTGGGTCCAAATGGGCCATGTTCCACACTTCCATTGTTAAGGCAGGTGCACAGAGCTGCGGTTGCAAGGTGGTTGTTATCGTGGTAATCCCGGAACCAAATGATGGACACCAGAGGTGAAGGGAGCCATCAAGCTCAAGAAGGAGTACTGTCAGACTTGGTCACCCTCTGAGACTCCAGAGGAAGCTGACAGGTACCAGCAGACCAAGAGTAGTGCAGTTCTGGCAGTGGTTGAAGAAAAAAACTCAGGAATGGGAGGAGTTCAGTGAGGTTATGGAACAAGACTGGATGGGCCTCGAAGAAACTCTGGCAGCATCAGGCTTATGATTACAAAGCTGAATAAACCACAAGACTTCCAGAAGAATCCTTCCTCAATTGCCCTTCGGGGATGAATAAAGTTTTCTGTATCTGAATGACCACTGGAAAGTTAAGACCAGTGTTTGGCAATAATGTAACGTGCCATGTTTGGTAAAAATAAAACACACAATATCGGCACAAACAAGTTTTACAAACTATCAAGCAACGTGGCGAGCAGTTGATGATTATTGCTTGTTTTGTAGGCACAAGACCTGGGTACCTTTCAGTCATTGAACTTTGTATTCCAAAGTATTCTAGAGTCAAATGCGCAACCATTTGTCCAACAGCTAAAGCTTGGTCAAACAGCTATACAAAATAAATAAATAAAAGAATCAAGGTGTGCACTGGCCCTGTTGAAGTCAGACCTCAACCCGAATGAAATGCTGTCGAAAGACTTTTAAGATGTATTTAAATAAAAGCCCCAAAGCCTCAATGAACTGAAGCAGCATTGTAAAGAAGAGTGGGGCAAAATTCCTTCACAACAATGTGAGAGACTGATAAATTCATACAGAAAATGATTAATTCAAGCTATTGCTACTAAAGGCAGTTTTACAAGCTAATGAATCATGTACTTAGTTTCATACAGGACTCTATAGAGTCCTGTATGAAACTCTTTGCACAGGACTTTATTTATCTTGGGCGCATAAATGGAGCCTGATGTTACCTCATAGATGCAAGAATGATTCCCACTCTCTTCTTCTCAGTGAGACAAACAGCTTTCTCTGCAACTACACAAAGCCGAGGTATTGGCATTGGGCAAGGTGAAGTGTTTCACTTTTGTCCTTCCATGCTCTCCATAAACACTCTTTTCTGCCTCATGTTTGTGTCAGAGTGTGGTTACTATAACCTCAGGGAGTCAAGCAAGATGTCCTTGGATGTTACTGTAGATGCTACTATAGGAACTGATGTGTAAAGGAGCAGTCAGAGTGGAATCCTTCAGGGAAACTATACAAAAACACGCCGTATGAGCAATATTAGTCATATATTAGCAGTACTGCGCAAAGAGATGAAAAACAAGGTTAATACAAAACCTGACTACAAACTCAGTTTTCTTCATATAAACAAGGGTAAATTTTGAGACATAACAGATCCATAGAGCAAAAAAGTAAAAAAAACATTCAAGCTGATGTCACTGTAAGAAGACAATAAACAAAGCCTGGGTGTCTCACTGATTTCACTTTAAATATTAGCATCACTATGAACTCATTTCTGAAAAACCTCTGAGACTGTTTTTGTCCTCATCCTGACTCCTAAGCTGCTTCATGTGACATAGACAGTAAAACAAAGTCACTAAGAAATGTATCGTTGTTAAAATTTGGATGGGAAAATCTATTCCTGTGTCCTTATTTCATTCTCTCTTGCAAGCACCCGTCATTGTATGAGACTTAGAGGACTAAAAGATGAATGTATTACCTTGGAAGTGTCCTCCAAGAGACATTAAAATGTCTGCGTGTGTGTTCAGACACTTTCAGGTGTGTGCTGTGTGAGTGACTCAAGGCAGAAAGCATTAGCTCCTGGTGAGACATGAAAACTGTTTCTGAAATCGCCCTGAAGAGAATTTCTGAGGAAAGGAACCACGAAGAGTCTATGTGTAATGAGAAGGCGCCACAGCCATCTAGCAAGAAAGAAAAAAGAAAAAGAAAAAAAGTCATAGGCCGTGTGTGTGTGTGCGCGTTTTTGGGTTGGGGGTTATTGGCAAACAGTTCCAAAAGCAAACTGGTGAAATCAGCCTGGTGCAGCGCCGGCTCATCAGCCATGTGTAGAACACTCAAACTTCACAGAAAGGAAATTATGGTTGCGTCGACTATAACCAACTATCACTCATCACTTGGCTTTTGTCACCAATGGGAAAGACTACATTCTTTATTTATTTCCCAATCAAATGATTCAGGAAATGGAATGGAATTAATTCAGGCAATGGAAACGTGATGCTCCTGTGGAAATGCTATTTTTTTTTCAGCATAGTGCTATAACTCATGTGGAAATTTTCATATCCATAGTTAACATCTGCAAGTATTCTGTGTTTCCTGTTCTTCTCATGTTGGATTCAGGCTAGCTGAGACATAGTATCATTATGTGGTACAAATCGGTATAATAAAACAGCCCAGCCCGAGTTCAATAATAGTTGATATATCTTTTTAATCCAGTACATAAATGGATATAAAGACCGTTTCTCCAAACCCTGATGAGAACTTTATAACACTCCAGTATTGACTTAACAATTTTTAAACACACTAATTCTAGTGTACAAATGGTGCTCATGTTCTGATCAATGTAATCATTAAATTTTGTGCTTTTCTTTTCTTTCTTTTTCTTTTAAAAACTAGGTTAGATTGCTCAAAATCCCTCGGCCATACTAAACAACAACATTAAGCATAACTGGTCAGTGAAGCTGTTTTATCCAAGACAGAAATGCATGCATTTTGTTATTACCTAATAATCTGATAAACAAATATATCTACTATGTGCAAGTAAATCAGACACCAAGAGTACGGAAGAGGAAGCAAGAATTTGTTTTCCAATTATTAATTCCTACAGTACAAATCAATATAGTACAGTACAAAGCTGCTAGCTAGACACAAAATGCACAAGGAAAAATATTTAGATGCACAGGAAGAGGTGGAAGGAGATAGAAAGGTGAAGGGAGAAACAATCAGTAATAGGACCTTCTTCTAACATGATCTGGTCAATAGAGATCACATATCTGCTGAAACTGACAACCCCTCACCCCTATCTGTGGAAAGAAATTGAGACCAGCTGCAGTTAGAGCTCTAAATGACTTTTTACAGTCCACAACTAAAACATCTAAGACAGGCTGACCTAACAAGAAGGTACGAGGTTGAACAGAAGCTGAAGAATGAATAAGGCAGGGTTCACAGCAGGAAATGGAAGGGAAAGACAAAGAGGGGGGCAGCATGAGGAAGCACAGGGGACAGAAAGCAGTGCTATAACCCTGTTAGTGTGATTTATGTTGGACATTAGTTTCAACATAAATCTAGGTAAGCCTGATCCACTTGCCTCATCTAGGCAAGTGGATCACCTTAGACCTAAAATCACATCTAAAAGTACATCTAAAGCTACATAAAACAGAATGTCCGCGCCCTGCTGCATTAGACGGGCACTAGCTCACTCTCCTAATTAACAACTATTCATTGGTGTGTGTGTGTTTATAAGGCTTAAAAAGCTGAGAGAGAGTTAATAAAACTAAGTAAAGTGGGTTTCTATAAAAGCTATTGAGCTATCAATAATTCAACCATGGCCCTTTCCATGTAGACTGCCTGAACATGCTTCATCATAGAAAGAGAAAAAAAAAGCAGATTAACATACAAGCTTACACAAATTGCTTATGGTCACAGTATTTAGCATTAAAGAGGACATGAAACAGCAAATTTTAGCATTTAAGAATGTTATAATTTATTTTGTGAAAACGTCTGCATTAAAAATGACCAGTGAACCAGTGAGGAGGCAGAGTTCAAGGAGCTCAAAGGAGTAAAACAGCACACTTTAGTGTGGACACTTCAGGGAGATGCCAACAGCAAGCGAGGCAATCTGGTGTCAGGAACCTGCTGTGGATCACCTGCTTAGCGCTCTCCCTGCAATTACCAGTACCATGCTGTGTTGCGAGGGATGTGATGCAAGTTTTACAGTGGCCCATCAACAACAGGTACTCTTAACTTTTGCTAACAGTAACTTAACAATAACTTCTTAGCATCTAAAACACGACAAAGTGATGTTTGAAAATTGAACCAAGCTGTGGAACTTAAACATGAAACTGTAAGTTGACCTTCATCTCCACAGTTGCTGTTTGACTAGTTGAGGTTGGCCAGGAACCAAAATTTGAAATCCGATATTCCATTATAATCGCCTTTTTTTTTTCTTTCAGGCACACAAAACCTACAGATTTCCCTAGCATCCGTTAAGTGTAGTTAGTTATTTGTTAATGTTATGGCGAATTCTTCTAAGATAAGCTATTTGTTATATTTGTGCCATTATAATAAATATATTACCACCAGGGAAGCTGCAGAGTACCTATGCAACATCAAAGTGGTTGTAGGGTATTTCTCCTGTCTCTTCTTTACTTTTTTCCTTTATCCGCTGCTAAAAAACCATATACTGATAGATCGGCAAATAGCTAATACTGGCCAAAAATATTAGCCCGCTGATAACTCAGTTGTGCTCTAATCACAATGATGATTGTAAATGCCATCCTATCCATCTTCTCCCATGTATCTGGGGGCCAGATTACGGGGGCAGCAGCCTAAGCAGAGAAATCCAGACTTCCATGTCCCAAACCACCTCCTCCAGTTTATCCAGAGGAACACTTCGGCGTTCCCAGGCTAGCTAAGTGAAATAATCTCTCCAGTGTGTCCTGGGTCTACCCTAGGGCCTCCTCTTGGTAGGATATGCCTGGAACACTGCGCCCATCAGGTATCCTAGTCAGATGCCCAAACCACCTCAACTCGCTAGGGGCTGTACTCTGAGTGCACTCTTCACCCGATCTCTAAGATAGAGGCCATCCACCCTTCGGGGAAGCTAATTTCTCCCGCCTGTATCCACGATTTCAATCTTTTGGTTACTACCCAAAGCTCACCCACAGGTGAGGGTAGGAATGTAGATCAACCAGCCCTGAAATTAAGGATCATACCTACATTCTGACAGCCTCACTTTTACTCAGCTCTCTCTCCAATTTGGCTGTCAGTCCCCTGCTCCCATTTCCCTTCACTTGCAAACAAGGCCCCAAGCTCTTCCACTTGGGGCATCAACTTGTCCCTGACCGGAGAAACACTCCACCCTTTCCCATCTGGAACCAGGGCCTCAGACTTGGAAGTGCCAATTCTCATACATGCTGCTTCACATTCAGCTGCAAACCCCTCCAGTGCAAGTTGGAGGCCACCACCTGATGAAGCCAACAGAATCTGAGGTTGGGAGTAGAATAGAATAGAATAGAATAGAATAGACTGCCTTTATTGTCATTATACTGGATGTATATATATTGAAGAGATTGGCGTAGCCAACATGGATGCATTCTCATAAACTTAATATTAATCCATTAAAAAAAAAAACATACACACACACACACACACACACACACACACACACACACACACAGCAGCGGGCGCTTGATTGTGGAAGCCACCATGCTGGTCCGCCATCTTGAATACAGTGGTCAAATGGCCATCACTGTTCAACCTAATCGCGTTTTATGTATATGGCATGGAGGCAAATTTTAATTCGTGCCAGCACCTTCAGATAATCACAACTACTGCTGACATATAAAACTTGCACTTCACACAAAAACTTAAATGTTTAATTGGAAAAAAATGCAGAAACAAAACAGCCAAATATCATTTCACCTTGTTATTTGATCAAGTACCTTTGTGGACAGAGAACTTCACCATGTCACATCTGAAACCAGCAGACAATAGACTTGTTTGACATCAAGTCAGATGTCATCATAAGCAAAAGTGCCCTGAGCGTAACTGTCCCAAGTCATAGAAATGGACAACAGAGTGTTCCTAAGTGTGAAGACTGTTCCTCAAATGACTCATGCATTCAGCTCAAAATGTTCTATGTTAACCAAGTGTGGGCTGTACATTGGCTAGTATAATCAAAATGTATGATTTACTTACATATCACCACCCTCCTGAAAAATCGTAATTTTGCTAATGAAAATGTTGTTTTTGCCTAAACCATCATATTTTCAATATTTGGTTGTTTTTTGCTTTTCTGAAAAATGTGAAAAAATTACTTAGGTCATTATTTTAGGAGGGTGTCGATATGATGGACTGAGCCATGGCTCCAACATGGTCTACAATTCAAACTAGTTCTGACAAGGAAAGAAAGATCACATGCAACATAGTAATACTACAATGGGTATCATGCAAATCAAGTCCTATTTATGTCCTTTGTGCAGTTTATGGTTTTATTTACTGGGCAGTAAAAAGCCAGCAAAATCATGAACCCACACAGACACTGAGACACATACAAAGAGAATTTATGGGCAAAATGCCAAAGAAATCCCCTATCATTAAAACAGACACATTCCACTTCCTTTTGTGACTGACAGGAGGAAGTTCTGCCTCACTAGACTTTATTAATCAATCCCTGCATGTAATCGGTGCTCTGTCAATCAGTGGTTCCGTCACAGTGCCAGGTCTGCTTATCAAAGACAAGCAGAGATAAGAGAGAGTGTGTGTGTGTGTGTGTGCGTGTGTATGTGTATAGAGAAAGAGAGAGTCATACAGTCTACTAAATAAAACGCTAACCACTGAGAGCTGTCGGAATGAGGCTAGATTGAAGGGCAGAATATGTGGATGACATCAATAAGTGTGTGTGTGTGTGTGTGTGTGGGTGTGTGTGTGTGTGTGTGTGTGTGTGAGAGAGAGAGAGAGAGTGTAAACAGTTTGCCATATTACTTGAAACTACTCATTCTAATTCAATTACAAGAAAAGAGAAAAAACAGAAAGATGTGGATTTAGAGAACGGGGCTGAGCTCGGCTGCAGACGTGGGTTTTTTGTCTGTTTTTGTTTTCTACCTCTGCAAGGTATCAGAGTTCATTAAGGAATACGACAACATCAGAAATTGCTAAAAAACATGACTAACGTGAAACTTCAGTGATGGATGTCATTTTGAGGCTGAAAAACAAACTGCAGAACCATGAAGTTTGTCCCTCTATGTAATGTAATCACTGACTGGATTTTGAATGTAAATGCATGAAGTACCACAGCAAGCAATCCAGGTAGGCGACGGCATACGAAGCTGCATTTTTTATGTAATTTCTAGGAAAGATACTGCACAGCATTAATGAAATTACATGACCGTTAAATTTTATTAAAAGCAAGACAACCTTTGATATCCTTCAGCTAGAGTTTTCAAATTAAATGTTCTTAATAAAAAAAATGTAAAAAACTCAAAAACAACTGTTGGAAAAGGTCTTTCATCTTTTGATCATGTGGGCCAATACATTTTTTATTAGAACTGAAGAGACAATAGTACTTTATGATATGCAAAGAGAAAGATATTCAAATCACCATTTATCAATGAATGTTTTTTTTTACTGACAGACGGTACATAAGACCAGACAAAGCGTCCCATTTCACCTCCATTTCAAATTCTTTCATCTCCATGCACACTGTCTCACCTCCTGTACAGTGTGTGTGAGTTTTGTATTGCACTACTGCTTGATGTATTTATTCTTTCACAGTGCTGCTCTTTCCCCCTTCTACATAATGTTTTTCACCTCATCATGTAACGCTCCTCTGGAGTTGTTGAATCACTTATCTGCTGAGGTGTGAGGCGTAAGATGGGAAGTCATGCCAGTGGCCCACCTTACACCCTCTGAACTTCATATCTGACAGTCAACACAAAAGGCCAGCTCACATTTAGAAACATTTCACACTTTTCTCTCTTCCCTTGGCTACAGAATAAAGAAAATTAATAAAAATGGATGGAGATCTTGTTTCTCTGACATATGGGGAACAGAATTTTTATTACATTTTTATAACAGAATTCCTATTAGCAAATTTTATAAATTAAATATCAGATGTAGTCTTGGTTTAGTAAATTATTTTATTTAGGACCTTTTTATTGGTGGTACACAAGGAGGTAATCTAGGTTCAATTTAAATTTGATTAACACAGACTCCTATGCAACATTAACCATCACCAGAAAATTCTACAGCATATCCAATGCCCAATGTCTCCAGTTTTTTTAAGTGTTCATAGAACTGCCTCTGTCATGTCAATTGTTTTAAACTTGACAAAAATAATCCACTGTACAGATGTGAATTACAAAACACTGTAAAGCTGAAGGTAACCAGAATTTTGGAACAACTTGAGATGGAGACATTAAAAACACAAAAATAAAATTACAAGTATGGCACTGCGCAAAACTGAAGTCATCCATTATTTCTTTATATTTTGTTAGAAAAAGGGGAAATAAGTGTTGCAATTTATAGAAACGTGCAAACATACATGGAAATAGAGTTTAAGAAATAGTTCACCACACTTCTTGAAGGACATTCAATGCTCTTTTGTTCCATTCTCTGTCAAGATGATCCTACACTGCTTCAATAACGTTGAGGTCCGGGCTCTGGGGAGGCCAATCCATGACTCTTAGTGTTCTATTGTGTGTTTTGCTATCCAGGTATGCTTTTACTGCATCAACAGTGTGTTTGGGATCACTGCCATGCTGAAAAGTGGTAGCCAAGTGCTCACCCCTTACACCAGAGATTCAGATTAACAATCAGACTACAAGCTGTGATTAACTGGGTTCAAGTTAGAGAAAGTTTGTAGTTTTGGTTGAATGTATATATCACATAACAATTCACTGTGGGCTTTACTATGTAAGGGAAGATTTGATACTTTGGTGGTTTCTGTGCTATTATTAATCCATGTACAACTATATTTGTAATATGTCAAACATTTCCTCTCCTTTCCTTTAAAATTCACTTGGTGCTGCACTTTACTGTCATACAACTCTAGTAGACAGGTTCAATGTGAAATATGTAGCTGACTGTTTCCACACAGGAATTACTGAAAAAGCAAGAGAGTCTTGTGTAAAGCCACAGATTCTTCAGTCGTAATACAATTGTGAATATTTCAATTTAGCTACCAGAAGATCTTTTTCTCTTTTGGCCACAGTTGGCAAGATCCTGAGTATCCGATGCCCCCAGCCTCCCCATTTCACCTACTGACTAAGCTACCTACTGACAGGAGTTTTGTGTTTTTTGTGCAGGGATGAATACAGTATTGATCCTCTGATCTTAATCTCAGCAAAAACTGATGTAAATGTGTCTCTCAGAACTGTGCACCATTTCTTTAAGAGAATGATAGGTTCTTTCTCCAAATTAACAGAACTGTATGTAGCACTAGAATACTGTATAGCTCATTTTTTTCCAAAGCACAATATAAAGAAGGAATTTTAATGAAATCAAAACCAGCAGGTGACCTAACTAGATGCCATATTTCATTGTAAATGTTACAGGCACAAAAAAAAAAAGAAACAAAAGGAACATTTTAAAGAAAATGTTTTTATTTTTAAA
>VUQK01015486.1:0-10000 GCA_015106715.1 Bujurquina vittata
CACATACTTACATTATTGCATATTGAGGTTGAACTGAAATATGAGCTAAAAGCTGTGTGAGACACCTTTCTGCACAAAGATGTTTATTATTTCAAAGACCAAGTAACAGCGCTAAGCAAAATGAGCTTGGAACACTCACAAATGTGCAGCAGCTTATAAGGCAAAACATTTTTCATCCATTTTAATGTGTTATGCCATTTGGAAGCCAAATGGAAGAGGGCTAAAAGCTACATTTTCATTGTGAGATTTAGGGAAAAAACAATTACTGTTTGCAGACTGCGGGGGGTGGGGGTGTTGTTCAGGACATTGTCGTGATCAAACACAATTTGGATCAAACGGTGATTTTTTTTAAATTTTTTTTTCACATTCTCTCACATTTCCAATCAAGGACCGATTAGCCTCAGACATTAATGAGCCTACTAATCCATTTGGGCCCCTCGTGATAACAGTTAATTGTCTGTAAAAATGTGTACAGATCCCCGTTTGGGTTGTTTACTAACTGATTTGGATGCGGTTAGGCCCTAAAGAGGTATCATTATGTTGATAGTTCTTTGGAAAATGAGCCCCTGATGGAGACAACACCAGAGTGGTGTAGAGTAAAGAATACACAGGACTGCTTTTCAACCGTTGCTCACTTGAGAGCAAATTTATCAGTACTTTAAAACGTTTGGCGACCATCAGCCCACGCTAAACTTCATCTATGATTAACATGAGGGCTCAATAGAGAAGGACGTCTTAAATAAATCTCTGACATTTGGGTAGTTGCTGATTCTCAAAGTCTAGGAAAATGTCAGGAAACTGGACTACCAGATGTTTCAAGCAAATGGCTTCATTTGTGCCCTACTTTGTTTGTGGCTTAGTTGAAACTTAATTCCAAATTATAGTAACGTTCAAACTCAATTTGTGTTTGGTGTAGAGTCAAAAGAGTTGATTTTCTTTTTGAGAAGAACAACGCTGAACACTACTCACATTGTTCTGTGATGTTGTTTCATTAAAGGTCTCTACAAGAAGGGCTCTAAAAGTAAGGCTGTTTTAAGCTCATTATCACATTCGCCTAATTTTATATTAATTAATATATATAAAATATATAATTATATTCGTTTTATTGTATAAAATTAATATTATTTGTGGTGATATAACAATGTAAAAAAAACAGCACTCAGATAAACCTGCTTTGGATCAGTCATAGATACTTGTTCGCATGACAAAATGCATGTGTCAAATTTAAATTCATTTTAGACATGAACAGCATGTGAATCCAATATTTCTGAATAATAAAGAGGATTAATGATTACAATGAAATCCCACAATATAATTATGACAAGCTGTGCAAGGCCAATGCTCTCATTAGGGCTAACATTTACTCGCAAAATAATTTAATCTTACATTATATTGACTAAAATTTTTGCCATTTTATTGTACCTGTTAACTGTTAACAAAATATCTAATATAATAATATGTAAATAATATATATATATTTTACTCTAAACATAATGTGTAAATATTCTGTAAGCATTACAACCCACAATCCTGCTCTCATATATGAAGTGGTGCACAAGTGTGTATGTGTGTTTGTATTCTGGCCACTCAGCCTGCAACCTTGGCCGGCCTGTTCTGACACTCAATTTATTGTCCTGTGATTTGAGGCCTTAGTTTCTCATTACACCCAAAGTTTTTGTGTCCTTGTGCGACAAAAATTAGTTTGTGTGTCTGTGTAAATCACCTGTCATATGCACATGCTCCTTTAAGAAAAGGCCAAGGGTGTCATTTGATTCCTGCTGCCTTGCTTTCATATTTATGCGTCTCATATTCACGTCCATTGGCTGTGTCTCAGTTGGGCTATCCATCAACACTTTTTATCCCCATCACACCAACAATACGGACATAAAATGCTCTTTTACGTCAGCAAAATGCAGCCACAAATAAAACATGAACAACACACTTCTTTATTTGTCCAGGTAATAAACAACATAAATTAAAAGTGATAAGTGACAAAATTTGCATTAGTCCTGTGTTATGGGCTTGGGCTTTAATGGAAATGACCAGAGGCAGAGAACTTTTAATGTAAAGTATAACCCACACAACTGGAAAACACAGGTGATACATTAATGAGTTTACAAAACTGAAGGACAGACAGACCCAGGAGGATGAGGCCATGTTTCAAACAAACATGTCAAATGAATTTTAAAAACTATATCACTCAGCCTTTCAAAGGAAATTTCCTATAAGATTAAATTTTCTAAAAACATTCATCTTACAGAAATGTATATGCTCTTGTTTGTGGTGCACGCATTTTAGTGGACCACATTGGGGTCCAGCTATATTATATCTCAATAAAATAATTTAAACATAATGAAACTCAAGATTTTATTGTTGTCATGTTAAAACGAACAAATTGCCTTAATAAAAAGAGGTTAAGGAAAGAAATTACAGGAAAAACTGAAGAGACAAAATGTTATATCTTTTAGCATCTTGGTGTAATAAAGAGGCGCCCCAGACACACACACACACACACATCACCCAAAAATAAATAAATAAATAATCATATGAATTTTAGGATATCCTTAAATTAAGAACACACACCCCTGTTAGAAAACAGATTCTTTTATCCAGCTTCCACTGCCTGTGCGACAGCTCAGACGAAGCTCATCTGCAGGTTGCAGATTTTGCCATATAGTCACGACAAATACAACCAAACCAAAACAAAAACAAAAAAAAGGGAACCTAGTAAAAAAAAAAAGAAAAAAAAAGAAAAGAAAGCAAGGGGATGAAGAGACGTCTCTCTCAATTTTGTACACTCAGACAGAATCAGTTGCCTTTGGCCTGCTTAGGGGTAGAAGGTGAGGGAAGCACACAAAAGCAGTGCAATTATTCTGCTCTGGCACAACAACAGAGAGCAAAAGGAGCATCAAAGGCTTTCCTCTGAGCAAAATAGGGCTCCCTCAGAGGAAAAGCACAACCTGTGTGTGAATACCAGTGCATGGACTTTAGGCCCTCTCTTGAGACCCAAGAGGCAAAGGATGCGTGTCAATAGAGTTGCAGTGCCTATCCACTTTGATTATGTTACAGCACAGCAAGCGTTGGCAACAATGTAAATAAACAATTTTTAAAAAATAAAATCTTCAGATATATCCATAGGTTTTGTGGAAAGTAGACATGTGAGATTAAGTTTTTTAACATGGCATTTCACATATATAAAAAAAAACAAACAAACAAAGAAAAACACACACACACAAACAATTTTGAAATTAAATACACCCTGGACCCACCTAACACAGAAAAATAATTGCATGCCTTTCCACTGTGATGAGAATCTAAAGCTCTAACAAAATATACAAAAGTAAAAAATTGATGACCAGCAGTATTAGGCTTACAACAGGCTTGCTACAGTGCTATCCACTACATATCTCACTAACATTTTTTTATTTTAAATTATTTTGTATTTCTTGTTGTGTGTCAGTATAATAGTGTATCTTGTATTATATGTTTTTTTTTTATCTGAATTACTAAGCTGCAGTTGTTAACAAAACTTAAAATGCGATAGAAAGAACGAGAGGAGTAGGACGGGTTTTCTATCAGGCATATTAGAGGGCACCTTAGTCAAAAAACGAGGGTCTTTCGACAACGCGGAAGTCTAGCTTCCACATGTTTTTGTATACCAACGCCGGTTGCTAAGCGCAGTTATTACATTGTCCACTGTTACAGTCAGTACTTGCGTTGTCTTTAGACTCTGAAACGAAATCTAACAGGATGAAAGTGGTTGCGTTAATAAGGTAATCGCAATTCGCCGTTTTAACCATCACGTAGATGTGTCACTGATGCGCTGTGCTTGCAGATGGCTGCTGTAGCCATAGACATATATGTCTATAGCTGTATCTAGCTCATTCAAAGCAAGAATTTCCACCAGTGTAAGTGCAGAGTCATAGCCTGAAGAGCTTTTGAAAACTAATAAAGGGGGAGTACCATATAGTGGCTTTAACGTGCTGTTTTTCCATCCCTGAATATTAATTCTGGTGCATGAAGGAGGTCATTAGAGCAAAAGGTTTATAATATACATAAATATATGGCCGTCATGCACCACATTCCCATATTGTCAAACTTTGCACCCATGTTAATGTTCGTGTGCCTCTGTGTCTGTTTATCATGTTGTGTTCCAGTGGAGGCAAAGACAGCTGCTACAACATGATGCAGTGTGTTGCTGCTGGGCACCGGATCGTAGCTCTGGCCAACCTGCGCCCTGCTCACACAGGTGAGCAAAAAGCGCTCCTGATGTTTACCTGTAATCTGCAGGGGCTGGCTGTGCTATATGGGCCAGCCAGCTGCACTTCTGTTCTTAATAACTGTGCAGAAACTAAATATCTGATAGCTTTAATTTTGAACTGTATTTTTGCACGTTATGCCAGGGCACATAATTCATTTGTGTTTTAACATGAAATGATTAAATTAATTAAAAAGGTTTAGGCACAACATATTAGAAGAGGTTTCCAGAAAATGCCCTATTCACACTATACTACATGCCCATATGATGTTGTCAAATGCCAACAGGTATGTCAGTATTACTGAATGCATCTTATAATTCAAAAATGTGAAGAGGCAAAACATGTCTAATTGCAGACAGGTCTCTCTAGTGCAATAGTCTTTCTAGTCTTAAGAATATTTAAATTCTTCACAATAATAGGGCTTAAATTTATGGTGAACTAGTTTAAAATGATGTGTCTGTGTCTCTGTGTTTTGCATTTAAGATTCATTGCCCTTTAGAGCCCACACTATATAACTGTAATATAACTATGTCATAATATATATATATACATTTTCTCACACGTTCTGTGCTTTGTACACTTTGATAATGGCTGCAGATTAAATAGAAGAATTCTTCGAAAAATCCTTTGCAAACATCACCAAATAGGACTCTGGAAGGGTGTTCTCAGTTTTTAGGGATTGAAATACTGCAGCAGGTGCTTTGTACTGTATGTATCAGAGTTGCCATATGTCTGATTCTGCTGAAGGTTTCTTCAATTTAAATGGCAAATTAAATGGTAAATTTAATTTTCTCCATGCTGACACTTAGTGTTTTTCCAAAGGAAATCTTTGGATTTCTCTCTATCTGGTATATTTTAAGATCTTGGCCTACCTATGTTAAGTAGGTTGGCTTATTGTGCTTTTTTCTCCCCAGTTCAGTTCAGTTCAGTTTTATTCATACACTAGGACGCTATAGTGCTATTTCACAACTGTCCCAGGCTGTTTCTTATTGTAGGGTAAAGTATGGAGAGAAACCCAACAATTTCCACTGAGCAAGTACTTTAGTACAATTTGGCATTTGGAATTTGTTAAATTGCTAATTTTTAAGCAAGACATTCCATATGTGCATGTGTGAGGTGCCGCACTTGTATATAGGTAGCAGCACAAAGAGCAAAGGAGAGGAAAGAGTCAAAAATCAGTTACTTACAAACTGGGTTTTGACCATTTCTAGTTTTTGCTTTTCAGGCACAAGTCTCATGCATCCCTAGTACATGTTCGCAGTTTCTTATTCACACCTGGAAGTTGCTCGGTACAAGCCTGACCCAGTGGCTCAGGATTATATTGGCTGTTGAGCAGCTCCACTGAAACAGTTAGTGTTTAAGGGCCTTTTTGAAGTGCATGTAAGTGGTGTTAATGAGGAAGGTGTGTTTCACTGCACAAATCCAAATTTATTGTCTCCATCTGGAAACTGGACCTGTGACCTCTCAGGCACTGGGGTTTGTAGGTCACCGCTGCAAAAATGATGAAACTTGTGAAACATGAAACATGAAGAAATCAAGTTTCCATTAAGTTTGTTTAGGCTTTTGTCGTGGAAGTTTTAACAATGACAGGAGTTTATTAGAAATCATGTTAATTGTATTAAAAAATGTGAGAACTTTCTCTTATATGGTATCATGAATTTAAAATATATTGTATTGCTAAAAAAATGGATTGCCATATCAGTTTTTTATAATATTCATTAATTTAGTTATTTCACAGGAAATTACAACAACACTTCCTGTGCATTTCAGTGGATGCCTTTTGTGAGACACATGATTAAGGCCATCATCAGGCACAGGTTGTAACTAATTTTCTTTCATGCATCAGATGAGCTGGACAGCTACATGTACCAGACGGTGGGCCACCAGGCTATAGAGTTGTATGCAGATGCCATGGACTTACCTCTGTACAGACGCACCATCCAGGGCTCCAGCCTGGACACAAGCAGAGACTACAGAGAGACAGCGGGAGATGAGGTGGAGGACCTTTATCAGCTGCTGCACCTTGTGAAGGTACGCTGTGCAAAAAGAGATTATAAATCCTCTTGTGCATTGGTAAGAAGAGTTGCAGCCTCAAAACTGGTTTTCAATTCATGTCCTCTGGCCAAGAGGCCTGAATCTTTTATGAGACCAAAAATCTTGTTTCATTTTCTTATCTGTATAGCATAACGTCCAAATACATTAAAGTAACTGTGTAAAATGCTTACTGGTGATAAGTAGGATTTCTTCTGCTTGACAATTTGGGTTGTATTTTTGTGTTTCATAATTTACCAGATGTTTTCTGTTGATGGTAGGTCAACACTGCAGGCACCCAAACTCTTACTGTGAAGTCATATTGTTATAGTACATGCTGATTGTGTGGTTTGATATTGTCTTGCTGCAATTAGCAAGCTCTTTTCTAAAAAAAAAAAAAGACCTCATCCTGGGGATAACATATGTTGTTCCAAAACCTGCATATGTCACTGAATATTAATGATGACTTCATAAATGTGCAAAAACACAGTAAAGCACCCCATGCCATAATAAGTACAGGCTTTTCAGCTGTTTGCTGATAACAAACTGGATGGTTTTGCTTTCTTTCTTCCATAATTCCCCAAAAGAAGTTGAAGGCAAACTGTCTATTCTGTTCTTAGCGCTCGTTGTAAAGTGCAGCCAAACTTCTGGGGACATTAAAAAACCCATTTAGTGCTTTTAGCCTGTCTTATTTAGCGTGTTTTAATTTAACTTTGAAAATAGAGTAAGTTTTCTTTTTTATCTCACTCTGGAAAAATAGTGTGGCTGTTGGATCACTTAATCAATTTTTTATGGACAAAGTTGGAGAGAGGTGCCCTTGAACAATGGCTTCACAGGAAAAATCCCGTTCTTTTTTTTATCTCACTTGACAGAAGATCAGATGCAAAAATTAATCACCAAATTAATATTTCATCAAATACCACTTTTGACAGGACACTGAGAAAATATTCATTTGATGGCAAATTATGTATGAGGCCTTGGTGGTCCAACTAAGTACAGGGTGGCTGACTGACAGGTTGGAGATAACTGCATGTGTGTTTAGCGCACTGCCGGCACTGCTTGCCTACCTGACTGCCTGCAGCCATGAGGATGCTACCTGGACACGCGCCTCAACAGGAGCAAAGGCTCTCCCTGCTGTCAGCACAAACACGGTGTGGGATTGATCCTGTGTAACACTTTATCCCCTCTGCAGCCCCGCACAACCTCTTATTTTAGCTGGCAGCATCAACATTTAAGCACTTCTTAGGGGATGCTGGATGGGAGTTTGTTGTTGAAATGAGATTCAGCTTGATGTGGCGTATATGACAGAGGTAGGGTGGGGGCTTGCATGGATCTTTGTGTAGGTATGGGTGGAGACATGTTCATCTGAGTGCTTCAAGGCCCATGCATGTCCACACACTGCCTCAGTGGCAGGGGCCAGTCCGCCTGCCTCGAGGCATTTTAAGCACTTCACCTGACTTCCATTGCTGTCGTCAGTTTAAATCTTTGCACATGCAGCTACATGAGGAAGTTCTTGATTTTTGAGTTGTCTTATGAGTACACCCACATCCACACAGTTCAGTTTTTGGCTCTTTGTGAGTCAAGTAGTGGACAGCTCAGTGGTATGTGATGCAATATGGCAACTCTGCCTGTGGTCAGGGCTCTAATTGCAAAGGGCTGCTAATTTCCTATTTCCAGGGTTTCTCTGGTCTGACCTCAGCAGTCAGACAGACCATAGATCAGGGCAGTTTGACTCCCATGAGGCCCTTCCAGGCCAGCAGACCACCACTTGTCTCCTTGTGTACCCCTCACACAGTCATCAACAGACCTGGACCATAAACAACAGGCTTCCTCTCTTGCAAAAAGTTATGGCAACCATAAGAATACAACCTTTTTATCTCAAATTTCAAGTTACTGCTCTCTAAAGTAGACTTTTCAATGACTGACTTGTACCACACAAGTTCCACCTTATGCAGTGTATTGAAATTGTAAATTATTTAACTCAGTGTATTTTTTAACTTACCAAACTCTCTCATGTCATCTCAAATATCCTCTTAGAAAGTCATTTTGGTTACATCCCATCAAATTCAATACACATTCCTTGGTTTGTTTCTTTATCTTTTTTATTTCAGAAAAAATATGGCATATTTCTTTGACCATAAAGTTTCTAGTGTTGTTGATTAGTGAAGTAAATGATAAGGGGGTGGGGGTAAGAGAAAGGGAAAAAAACACATCTTTTGATAATGAGCTGTTAAATCACTTTTGCTGGAAAAGAACAGTTTTAGCATGAAAAAAATGTGTTCTGTTTGGAAAGTGTGATATTTTGAAAGATTCTTTCTCACAGTTTGAATTAATTAGAAGTTACAAGATTATATTTGGCAAATGACACTTGAGCATAGATGAAAGATTTTTTTTTTCCTCAGATCCAAAGTTGATGAGTTTTAAGTGGATTCTCTTCACTTCCTCCTCCTCCTCCTCCTCTTTTGCAGTGCTTTTAAGAGACTTGTTGCATGAGCCAACAGTGCCATCTATGGATCGTTCCCATTTGCTGACAAACCAAATATAATCTATACACACTGGCCTCCAAGAATGTTTGGAGCCATTCGAAAAGATTCAAAGGAAGAGATCATATTCTTCAGAACCATTGTTGACAGAGCGGGAAAAAAAGCCCAATTGTAATAGAAAAAAATGAGCTATCCATTCCCTGGCAGTAGTGATAATAGCGGAATGACAATGTGGCCCTATCCTTGGCCCCCTTTGCTCTCATCGCTGGCTGTGTATAGCAGTGCTTCTTTGAAGTGTGTAACCTGATCAACATGCATGCAAGCCCATCCTGCTAGGTGCTGATCTTTGAACCTGCTCTTTGAGGGGGAGAAATAAGTTTTGGTGGAGCACTTTTAGGCATCTATAGCTTAAGAATACATTTTTCAAAGAAAGGATTGCAGCTTTTTGTTCTCAGCAATGCTTTAAAACTCTACTAGAATATAAATATTACATAAAAGAGAAGTCTCTGTAAGTGCAAAACATTTGTCCATATTGTTAAGAATTAAAATACAAACACTTTCTTTATAAGTGCCCTTTTGTCTGTGGATTTATTGAATTAGATTTCATAGGTAGGGTGTCCATACTTCATTGTGTGGTTGTTCTGCTCCACTCTGCTGTGATCCGCTCTCATGTGTGATACAGATCAACAGTGTCAGTCACCCCTGGCTGTAAAGCCAGTTCCCCCAAAGGCCTGCAAAACCCCTCATATTAGTCATATCACATCCCTCAATTCCTTTATCCTTCTCTCTGTGCTCTGTGACCTGACACAGTGGCTCTTTATTCCCTGTGACCCAGCAGGGTGTGTGTGTGTGCGTGTGTGTGCGTGTGTGTGTGTGTGTGTGTGTGTATGTGTGCGTGCGTGCGTGCGTGCGTGTGTGTGTGTGTGCTCATGTGTTCAAGGTCAGGTCAAAACAGGCCTGTGTTACATGATAACAGGTCTATCTCTGTCGTCCGTGCACACCTCTGCCTCTCTTTCAGCACTGTAGTCCTCTCACTGCACTCATCCATGTGCACTCTGTTTGTCGCCCTAAACTGCAAACTATTGTACACAAGTAGCTGTTATGAATTATGAGCAGTTAATTCCATTTTTACAGCACAAAGATCTTTCAGAAATAGGACAACCTATACAGCATTGAGTTTTGGAAAGACATAATTGTAGCTTCAATCACTTGATATGGTAATAGATA
>VUQK01015486.1:15000-20388 GCA_015106715.1 Bujurquina vittata
AATACACTGAACGTGTCAACAGGTTTGGACTTGAAAAAAAGAGGATATTCTAAGGAAATGTGTGGCCTTGTGTTCATAATAGTGAAGATCTACCAGCTCTGGACTACTGGCTGTCAGAACAGACTGAATTGGGCATTTTGGAAAGCCAGCATTTTGCAAATTGGAGCTTTGTATTGTTAGGGTGTATAATTAAGACCTCATTGTGACATTCATTGAGAGAGAGTTAATAAGGGTTTTGATGTATTCCATATGAATATGAATATTGAATTTTTAATTTTTTATGGCTTTCTAATTGCTTTAGTTGCTGTTAATGGCTTTGACTGTTGAATATTACCCGAAATGAATATGTGGAATGGGTAAGTACCTTTAAAGCTGAGAGCTGAGAAGATGGCTGCATTTTGTAGTTGATGATTTTTTTTTTTTTAGCGCTACAGTTTTTGTGTATGGATCTTTAAGGCAGATACATATCTTTACTGAAGCCATGTCTGTGACTGTGAATACATTTAAAGCAGTCTTTCACTCCCTTACTAAGATGAATGTATATATAATTACAAAGTATATCACGCACACTACCTTGATATAGAGTTTAATGGCCGTATCGTTTCTTTGTGGAGCATGTCTGCTGGCCTTAATCTTCTCCACAGCTGACATCTTAATAACTCAGCCCTCTCCATCCATTTCCATGGGAGACATCCGGATATGGGGGAAGGATTAGTTTAATGAATTTGACAATTAGTAACAGAAGTTAATGACTGCATGGGGCTAAGTACCCTGATGGACATGGCTGGGGGGAACTAAGGACTTCCACTGCTTTGGGCCATAGATCCTCATTAATAGCTTTTCTGCCTGCCGGAGAGGATAGGGGAAGCCAGGCCAGGCTTTTGTTTAGTCTGCCTCTGACGGAGCTGCTAGGGGGTTGCACTGTTGCACAGCACCATGCAAGAATTAGTCCCGCTTTGGGAATGAGATAGCGCAGGGCCTCAGGTCCTGGATCAGGTGAGGCTTCCTTTAATGAACAAGGGTCATTAAATGCTGAAAAAAGGAAAGTGACATTGAATCAGGGTAGCGAGTGAGTTCTTTCTTTAGATCTTGTGCCAACAATCACTAAGGAAGAAAAGTGGTTTGTAGGTCACAGGCCTCTTGATGACCTCTGCCTTGATTTATCATTATGTTACCCAGATCCCACCTCTAATGCAGTCAAAACATCGTTTAGCCAGATAGCTCTCATAAAGATTTTATTATTATTTATTATTATACTATGCTTCATGAACTACCTAGTCACTTTGTCAAATATTTCCACTATAAACCATTTTGATAAATATTTCAGCTACTATAAAATCAAAAGTTTGGATTTTTTATGGTGTCATGAATAGACATAGAACAATTCCCATAATATCCATCAATTTAGATTTATATGTACATATATACCCCCCTCTTCACAATAATTTATCCTGCCTCCTCCCACAGAGGATGAGAAAATATGTCTAGAATTTATAAAATCACATCCAGAGCAGCATTAGCTGCCCCCTCATTCCTGCCTGTCTCCTGGCGATGGCTATAATAGCGACAAAAACATTACCACATCCAAAAATAATCATTTCCCAAAGCTTTTGCCAAATGGTCTAGTAGTTAGAATCTCCACTGAAAACAAGGGGATGTGTGAGAATTTTATTCTTATGTTGTCATTAGTGGCGAGTATGCCTGGGTACACGGCTGTAAGGAGGGAAAAGAAAAAAGATGCCATTTAATTAGTTAGGTTGAACCTCAGAGGTCCAAGTACCTACAGCAGTCTGCCTCCTGAGAGAAACGAGATAGAGGGAGACAGAGAGACAGAAATGCAAGACGAAGCTGTTTGTTGTTGCTCTGATGCTCTGATAGTCTGTCAGGTCCTGCCAAGTTTAAAGTCAGGGGACCAAATTGGTGTTGATGTAGCACACTTCTTCAACACTCTCATTTGTATATCTTTTCGTCTTTCACTGTGTCCCTTCTTATCCCGCTCTGTACTTCCTAATTTGCCTCTTTAGGGAGTGACAGTTGCATTTAGGGAAAAGGTTATCATTGCCTTAGAATAGAGTGCTGGCCTTGAGGCTTACCTAGAATTACATGACACTGCCTGCAGCCCCCTTCGCTCTGTGCTGGGCTAAAATGTTATCAGTCTGACTTAATTACTGTCACTGGGCAATGGGATTGACTATAAATGTACATTACAGTGTGGGACAGATTGGCGAGATAAAAAAACTTGAGTGCTGAATCCCTTCTTAAGATTGCTTGGTGTTTAACTTTAGGTCAAAGGATTATTAGTAGTAGGCGTTTAGCATTACTTTTATACCTCGCAGTCTCTGCTAAACATCGTGCGCACACATTCACAAAGCCACACACACAGAGCACATCCTTTATCTGATTAGCTGGCACGCCTTTGTGGAGCTGTGTGTGTGTGTGTGTTTGTGTGTGTGAGGTACAGTGCGTTTCAGCTCAGCATCAGGCCCCAGGCAGGGCATGGATTTCATTTAGGAAAGTATCAAAGGTTTACACGCTGTTCGCTTTAATCAGCATGTTTATCAGGCAGAGAAAAATTGCAGGAAGGGACCACGGGGAGAAGGAGGGGTGTGTGGGGGGGTTATCTTAAGGACCAGTAGCCAGGGAAATTGATAATGGCTACAAGGTAATTTACTGGAGACTTGTGCATCCCTCCACTGCTTCTACCCCTGCCTCTCATTCTAATTACAGCCCATGTAATGTTCTAATGAATCTGCAGGTGGGTTTGAGTAAGGGAGGGGCGTAGAGGTGGAGACGGAGGTTGTGCATTTATTTCTTTGTATGTATTCGCGTCAACATGAAGCTCTTGCTTACACGTGTGTGTGCGTGTGTGTGTTTGTCACTCCAGATCAAGCTTTTTTTTGTGTGTAAGAAGATTGAATGCATCTCAAGGCTGTGTCAGTATCTCTCAAGTGCATAGTTGTGTCACTGTTTCTGAAATATGAATATGATATGAAAAGCAATTAGATTAGCCCTTAGCAGTATTAGAGATACATGCCACTCACAGGCGCAAAGTTCCGCTGATACTTCAAGTTGTCACTGCGGTTCCATCTTCTAGCGGTGGGTGTAGAGGATGCAAGCTGCAGCCAGACACACTCATCTCCTGCTTACACCAGACTACTGATAGGGTCCAGCAACTGCCTTTGGTGGTGCTGGTGCCTCCAGTCACATATACACACATACACACGTAAGCATAAACATGCAGGTTCACTCACAGAGCCATGTGCGCAAGCCTCCAGGGGATATGGGCTGGACCATAAAGGCCTTGATATGACCAGAGTGTAAACATCCCCACAGGACTGCGGTCCAATGAAAGGAATGAGCTGTCAGGAATCTGCTTTCTTTGTCTCTTTCAGTCTCTGTGTGTCTGTGTTTACATCTGTGTGTGTGTCTGTGTGTGTGATTTTGTTCAGATAACACTTTGGCATACTGTTGTAGGCTGAGAATGGGGTATGTGGCCCCAAGAGACTGGTGGCATCATATTGCGGTTACATTATGCACATTGCACATACTGTATAATGGAAAAGTCAAGAAATCTTTGTAGTTAAGTTTCCTCCATCTTTTCCTCCACACAGGAAAAGGAGGGCGTCGAGGCAGTGTCTGTAGGGGCCATTCTCTCTGATTACCAGAGGGTCCGGGTGGAGAATGTGTAAGTCAAACATGTGCACACTCACAATCCAGAACACACTGTTAGTCTAACGTGCATGCACACCTCTGAACTTAGATGAGTCACCCTCTTATGTCCACTGAAGGAAAAGAGCACATCCTCTGCAGTCTTTACTTCACTGTGTTCCAAAGTTGGACTGAGTTTTGTTTAAAAACCCACACGCACGCACACACACACACACATGCACACATATGCTCGCGTGCATGCACTCACTGTGTTTTGTTTATGCCATTTTATTTAGACTAACTCTGACGTGGTTTTATTTTAGAATTTAGGAAAATAATGAAACTGATGTTTACCTAATTGTCAAGTGACTTTGATCAGTTTAAAAGTGCACTTTTCCTTTGGTGTAGACACACGGCTCTTATTCCAGAAAGAAAAAAATGGTTTCCTTGTGGGAGAGATACCCACAAGGCTTTATTGCACTCTTTTCCCCATCTTCTCTTCATCTTTTCTTTTTTTTTTAATGTTCATAGACTGGACATAGTGAAACAGAAAAGCTCTCTTCATATTAACAAATCCTGCTGTCAGTCAACTATTGTTTCCCCACACATATACGTAAGCAGCTCAGGCATTTCTTGAGCAGTAGACATTTGTCTGCAGACAGTTTGGCTCCAGTTACCTGCTGTGGATACGTGTGTTTCACCTGAGTTTGTGTGAAAGACAAGTCACAGCTTAAGATGGAGGGGGTTTTTTGTGTTTGTCTTTTCCTTGAGTAAAACCGCTGGCTGTGGTGGCAGGTGGCAGCATGTGCTGTGGGCATATCAGGGTGGCAGCTTTCCCGTAAATAGAGAGTTGCCCAGCCAAGTTGGCTTTGAAGTTGTTTAACATTGGCTAATATTCAATATTAACCGATTGGCATCCCTTTCACCTGTTCCCCAGATGTTCTCGGCTTGGTTTGCAGCCCTTGGCCTACCTGTGGCGGCGAGACCAAGAATCCTTGCTTTCTGAGATGATATCATCAGACCTTCATGCTATCCTCATTAAAGTTGCTGCTTTCGGTGAGTTTGTGTTTTAGCCCACTGATGAACGCTCTTTTTATGTTTCCTCAAAGTCGTATATTAGTTAAGTTGTGTTTAGAATGGGCATCGAAGGAAGGATTTGCATAAGTGAGCTTCAGAAGAGTAAAAAGAAGGTGTAACCAGAGGGGTAAAGAGAGACAAGCAGAGTAATGCCCTAATCATTAATCTGCAGCTTAGCTGTGGTGTTGAGACTTGTGCCAGCGGCAAAAGTATTGAAGCAGGGAACAATATGAAAAGATAAGAAGCAGAGAGGGAGGAGGTGTGGAGAAAGTGCGCACTGTTATTAGGAGGGTGTGCGGAGGAAAGGTTGGCAGTTGAGAAATAAGCACAGTTGTGATTGCCCTGTACATTAATTCAACCTGTCAATAAGCGACACATGTCCCCATTGTATGTGAGAAACTCTACTTTCTGTTCTTATGCATAGCTCAGAATACATGGTCCGTGAAGCGAAGATTAAAATCTGGTATCTCTCATTTACATTTTTCAACTGCGTCGGTACTGATGGAAGAGGTTAATGTGGTGTCACCTGCTCTCTACCTGCCTGTTTTGGAGCCCGAGGACAGGAAGATCAGATTACTGAACAACACGAGAGACGAAGGGGGGGGGGGGGGGAGGTTTTTTTTTTTTTGGTAGGGGTTGAGGGCCCCCACTGTTTTTTTTTGC
>VUQK01015486.1:20408-30875 GCA_015106715.1 Bujurquina vittata
TTGGGGGCGCGGGCGAGGGGAGAAATGAATTAAGAAGAAACGAGGGGGGGGGGGGGGGGGGGGGGGAAGGTTTTCTTTCTTTGGTATATGATGTTAAGATCCCTACCTGTATCTTCTTGACAGTGCAGCTGGATCCCCTTTGACGGTGCCGGTGATAAACGATAATTATGGCTACAAATGGTTCTTTTTACTCTCAAACTACTCATGGCGATAGATCATCATGTAGACACTGTTTACGTGCTGTTAAGTGGTTGTTGTCACCTTTGGTAGCAATCAGTCGAAAAGGGGTCCACGGCTGACTGATGACCCACAGAGCCGAGCGGTGTGTTCACGATATTCTGCATATCATTCAGCACTGCTCAAATAACCTCTTATGGAATGCACTTGTCAAGCCATTTATCATTGGCGCTTTATTTCCTGGAGCTATTTCTCATTTTTAATGGCTTTTATAAAGGACGTTTTGGTAATAAATAATATTAACTTGTCAGATGCCCATCAGTATAGAGATGATGTCAGAATCCATTTTTCCCGTGGTATCATAATTGCCTTTACTACTTAAAACATTGTTTTTTCTTATCTGGATTTACATTTGTAACTTCATACAATCTAAGTCTGCATTTATATTAACTGATTAATCACCTTCCTGAAATGACAAGCATGTAACCAAAACACCCCACCTTAAAGACTTCAATCACCCTCTAACGCTGCTGCCTCCGCGAAGCTTTCTACTCTAAACACATCTTACTCTAAAAGCAAATTCTTAACATTTTCTGGAAGATTATAATTAGAAAGGAAAATCACCTCGGGTGCTTATGAGTGTGTATCTTGGCCTCCCACTGTAGGTGTTTGTGTGTATTTGGGGATGTGTGTTTTGGCTACAGGTAAAAAGAAAAGATTTTATCAGCCCTGACTTCTCACCTGTCCCAAGGCAGTGGTAATTAGAAAGGAGAGAATTGAATAGGGGTGCAAGCGCCCAAGGCATTTTAGGCAGCACTCGTATAATTGCAGCTTTGGTGGAAGCAGGTCTGTGCAGTGAGGTGTGCTGTTTAGGGGAGATTGGGTGACAGAGGGGCATACCTGGTGGCCTTTGGTGTTTGTGTATAAGAGAGAGAAAGCAAGAAAAAGAGATTTGGAGGGATTTACGTGTGCAAACCCCATGAAGAGAGGAAAAATACTTTCACTGGACAAAGGTTAAGTTTGCATTTGAACAGATAGCTACAACAGCTTGTGATATTCTGTGGATGTATGAAATTGAGTTTTTGGGGGCCTCTCAATAGCGAGACGTCCTTAAAGATTAATTTTCTTTCATTAGATTGAGGTCTGATGCGTTTCTTTCTTTCTTTCTTTCTTTCTTTCTTTCTTTCTTTCTTTCTTTCTTTCTTTCTTTCTTTCTTTCTTTCTTTCTTTCTTTCTTTCTTTCTTCCTGCTTTCCTTCCTTCCTTCCTTCCTAATAAAGTTTATTTTTCTTGGTAATAAAGCCCTGTAATAAAAAGACAGGTGTCCAAATGCAGGATGATCCTCTTACTAAGTTCTCTGGAGGCGTTCCTTTGTGTGCTGATGAGTGTGTTAAACCACTAACGAGAAAAATAGTCATTGAAGATCCCATTCTGCGTGTAGGAAAATAAGTTAAACTGGATCTAAGCCTAAGAATGTCAGATAAACTTCTAATGAGCAAAAAAGCATTCCTCTGAAAGGTGCATGCCCATTTTTGGGGGGGAAACTACAGTGTCTTTGCAGCTAACTGTGGATAATTGGCAATTCTAAAGCATAGTATTAAATATTCATGTAATTAGTTAATCAATTGATTAGTGCATGTGTGTATAAGGGCACAGGTTCAGCAGTTAATTGGTCCTCAGCTGCAGAGATAATTGGGATGTGTGAAATCAAGGTTTGTCTGTTGGAAAACCTTTTATCTCTGTTTGAACTTTTACCCTTCATACAAACACATCCTTTAAGCTATGAATTAGAGAACTTATGTCACGTGTTTGCTATCACTGATCACACCATCACTTTATTATTGTTTAATATATACTTCAAGGACAATTTGTATATTTTTTTAGTCCCATTAACCAAAATATGCTGAATATATTATTACAAAACAGAAAGAAAAGCAGCTAATCAGCAGACAGTACTGAAAAAAATGGCTCAATTGCTAATCAATCACTTATCACTAATTTCAATAAACTATTATTTCTGAAGATAAATTTATTTTTGTTTGATTTTACTTTATTGTCAATCAGTAGAATACTACTCAGTTCTGGGTATTTTTTTATTTTTTTTATTTTATTTTATTTTATTTTTATTTTATTGTATGGCGCGCACTAGAGAGATGAAAGAAAAGGAGGGGGACAGAATGGAGGGCGGAGGTGCGGGTGACTTGTTTGCAGTGACACCTAACTGTTCCTGCTTTTCAATGAAAATAACATTCACATTTTTTAAAGACATGAAAAAATGTCCATGAAAGGGTACTTGATGACTTGGCATACAGTCGACTACAATTTCTGCCTGCTCTGTTTTTTACTGCCTGTGACCTTTTCCTGTCAGTTAAAGTGGATGGCCTGGACTGTTTTGGGGTGAAAGGTCAAGGCTCACCTTAAATAGTTTAAGAATGATGGGCTGAAGTTGTGTGTTTTTTGTTTATTTGTTTTTAAAATTACCTGCCCACACATTCTTAAGTTTAACCCCTAGACCTGAAAAAATATTTATTATTTTCCACAGGTTAATTTTGTTCCCCAGTTTCTTTTCCATCATTTGTTGGACTGAAGAGATTTCATCTTGATGTGATTGCTACGCAGTTCATGCGTCCCATTATTCTGCTAACAGACACTGAATTTCAGATAAGAGCTTGACAAATTTCACATATAACCTTAATCTTATCATCCTTTGTACCGTGCCACTTCCCTCTCCTCCTTTCTTTCCTTCTGTTTTGTATTCTTCTGTCTGTCTTGCGAAGATTAGGTGATAGTGAACAGCTATTGTTTTGGCGGAGGTCTTTGAGTGCGTTGCTTAAAGGCTGATGCAGCTCACCTACTAGGGAGGAGATGCTTATTTCATCCATTTAAAGGCTAAAATGTTACACATCATGAATCCAATTTTCTCTGCCTTTTCTCTCTGAAGGCAAGGATTAAAGCTGAGCTGTCAGCTGGAAGATCTTAAGACAACCTGCGGATGCCTGCGATACTGCGCTCATCTCAGCTCAGCTCAGACAGTATCTAGAATCTCCCAGCTTTTAATTTGGCATTAGGCTCAGTAAGCAAAATCACAGTCACTTTCAATTAAATAGGTAACTCACTGCTGTAGGTTTATGTAAAGCAACCTTTTTGAGATGGAAAAGCCCACACATGATCATTAAAAAGAATTAGTACAAAATTAATGAAAATTCAATTGACTGACTTCGAGAAGGATGGAGGTATAAGTAGGATTTTCAGAAGTTCAGAAGGATTTCTTTCTTTCTGAAAACATTGTTTATAGTGCAGGAATTAACTGAGAAGGCCTGGCTTGCAGTCTCTGCTCTAATTCATCCCAAAGGTGTTCTATCGGGTTGAGGTCAGGACTTTGTGCAGTCCAGTCAAGTTCTTCCACACCAAATTTGCTTATGGACCTTGCTTTGTGCACTGGAACAGGAAGCGTCCATCCCCAAACTGTTCCCACAACGATGGGAGCACGAGATTGTCCAACATGTCTTGCTGAACTAAGGGGCTGATCCCAACTCCACAAAAACCCCACTCTACCAAACTTTACACTTGGCTCAATGCAGTCCGACAAGTACTGTTCTCCTGGCAACCGCTAAACCCAGACTCATACATCGGCTTGCCAGACAGAGAGGCGTGATTCATCACTCCACTGCTCTAGAGTCGAGTGGTGTCGTGGTTAACACCACTGCGTCTGAGGCTTCTATTGCACTTGGTAATGTAAGGCTTGGATGCAGCTGCTCGGCCATGGAAACCCATTCCCTGAAGCTCTCTACACACTGTTCTTGAGCTAATCTGAAGGTTTGTGTTTAAAGGTCTGTAGCGAATTACTTTGCAGAAAGTTGGCGACCTCTGCGCACTATGCTCCTCTGTGATTTTATGTAGCCTACCACTTCGTGGTTGATTTGCTGTCATTTCTAATCCTTCCAGTTTTTTATAATACCGCTAACAGTGGACTGGATTATTTAGCAGTGAGGAAATTTCACTACTGGACTTCCTGCACAGATGGCGTCCTATCAGGGTACCACACTGGAATTCACTGTTTGTAGAGGCAGTCTGCATGCCTTTTTATACACCTGTATAAAACGAAAAAGCCTTTTTATACACCTGTGGCCATGGAAGTGATTGGAACACTTTCATTCAATACTTTAAAATATCTAAAATAAGTGTGTGTGTTTTTGTTTTTTTTAATACCTTAATCTCCTGGTAAACCTTTTCTTCCTACTTTATTTCACCCTCCTAAATGTCGGCTGTGTTTTTGAAAAAAAAGAAAATGCTCTCCCTCATTACTGGACTCCCTGGTTTTAAAGTTCACTGGATTTAATTGGAGTTTTATAGGATAATACAAGGTAAAAAGCCCTTTTAAAGGAGAGCTATTCCTCTCAGTCTCTCTTAGGAAAGCTTCTCTTTCTACAAAGTGCGGTCTTGCTGTCTCTGGCGACAGACTAATGGCAGCTTCTGGTGGGCTTATTTGGGTTTAATGTGGCATAATGAGGTTAGGTAATTGGGTTTAGGTCAAGTTGTAAAACAGGTTCAGAGGAGACAGAGATGTGAAGATCATGTAAATGAGTGGTGTTAGATTGCTGAAGGCTCACACTGGTGGCTACTCAAAAGACTTTGCAAAGCATGTATGGTACTTGTGCAAGCTTACTCCATCTATTCTCATTTCCAATTGGTTTGAGTAACCTTAAGTCAGTCAGGACCATCAATTAAGAAAACACTCATACAAGTGCTAAGTGGTCTTAGGAGAAATGCCTCCACATTAGTGTCATCTTTGTATCGTTTTATCACTCACTCCTGTCTTGCTGGTTTCCATCATCCTCTTCTTTCCTTGTAAATATCAAATCATGTATGATATATTATTTAAGAGCGAGGAGGTTAATGAACGTATTAAAAAATGCGGCATCCCCTCAGCAATTTGGAGCCAATTATTAAAATTTGTTAAAAGGCATGACTAATTAAAGAGGATATTTAAATTGGATTGAATTTTAATGCTTTTTTTCCTCCTTCCTTATTACCTTTGTGGCAGGGTTAAGATGAGAGGATGTTCAGATTAGATATTCTCACACTAATTAAGACCACAGATCCCCTGGGAAGAGAATAAGGGCCTGTTCATTCTTTCTCCACACTCTCTCCACCCTCCTTCTCTCCCTCCCACCGACTGTTGTGGCCCTCCGTCTCTCCCCTGTAGTGCTGGACCAACGGGGCCCCGGAGGAGAGACACAGCTGGGATTAAGATGAACTGCGATGGGATGCGACATCCTTCCTTCACATCTCCTCTTCCTTCCCTCACGTCTCCCATCCATTGCTCCCCATGGGGCCCATGGGTGACACGTTAACCTTTGAGGCTGTCAGGCCATGAGAGAAGAGAGATTCTCACATTACGATTAACTTTGTTCCTTTAATTAAACACATGAACGTGCCGATGAACAGGATCACGTGATGTCTAGGAATAGTGGAGCTATATTAGATTTTCCGAGAAATAATTTGGGCAATTCAGCAACTTTTTTTTCTTACTGCGATGACATCACTGTCACAACTCTGCATTGCTCCTTATAGGTCATCAGTTACTTGTTAATGATTATGTCAATCAGTTAATAGGCAGCCACAGAAAGATGGTGAAGAATAAGGAGAGCCTTCAGAAGAAGTACACATTTGGCTCCAGTAATTTTACCCTCATAATTCTGTAAAACAGTCAAGTGTTTTACTCTAAGAATGCTGGCAACAGCATGGCTTGGAATTTCCTAAAATTTTGCATTTTACATTCATGTCCTGTTATGTTTTTATTGTTCTATTCTTTGTAGAAAGCACCTGGTACCCAGGGCTTTGTGTTTTGTTGGAACAGCAAAGAATGTGCAACAGGAAATCATTGGCTGCACTTTCTTTGTGAAAGGAGTGACAGGGTGAGATGGAGTTCGGCTTAGTGCCCTCAGGAAAGAGCATGTAGAGCACAAAATCAGGACTTAGTGTCACAAAGTGGTAAAACCCTCCAGTTCTGAATGAGCTGAGTAAACTCCGCACTGTTTTGAGCCTTTTACTCTTGCTGATATGTACATAATTCCTACATTAGACTTATCAACGCACTAATCTTTCATTTAAGCTCAGGTCGGGATTTGGATAGCTTATCGAAAGGGGAAGAGGGCATGGTAAAAAACCTGCTGGTTGGAATTACTTTTTTTTGTGTGTGGGGAGTGAGGGCCAGTCAGCCTGAATTTTAGGAGTGTGGCACCACTGGATATGCATACGAAACTCTCCACCACCCTTCTCCTCCCCTTCTTCTTTTCTCTCCCATTCCTGTGAGTCACTTCCATGCACCATTTCAGGGGAAGGGGAGGGAAAAGCCAAATAAACAAGATCTCTTTCCAGAGTTTATGTTTTCAAAGGGAACTAGTTGGGGTGGTTGGGTGGCAGGGGGTTGCGGGTGAGGGGGTGTAGGGGGGGTCTGTGGCCAGCAACTGAAAACTGTTGCCCTTACCCGGAGAGATCTGTGTACACTACTTGCAAAGTCAAACAAATAGATCCAGGGCGCAGGTTTACGTGTGTGTTTGTGTGACTGCCCGTAAACCTCCATGCCTGTCATCTTCAATCACAGTGTTGTGTTCCCGATCAGACCTCTCTCTCTCTTTCTCTCTGTCTGTGCATAGGTTTGTCTGTTTGCAATGGTGTTTGTGTTTGTATTTCTGTCTTTGTGTATTGCTTTTTTGTATATTCATATGTGTCTTTTCCCACATGTGTGCCAGGCCTGGATCCAGAGAAGCATTTGGGAAAACCTCTGGCTAAAATGGAGCCCTACTTGAAACAGGTAATAGGATGGTAGATATTCTGCCCACCGTTTCAGCCCATTATCTCCAGGACTTGCATGAATTCCAGTGTTTACCTGATTTTCAAGTTCAAATTTGGTTGTAAAACAGTTTGAAATCAGTTAGTAAAAAGATCTATTATCCTTCATTTTTTGCTCTTCAGTGATTTCTGTTCTTGCTACTTTGCATTCTATGATTTATTGCATGAAAATATTGCAGTCGGCCTGATTACATTCTTGTACAATTACTGGTTTCACCACTGTTGCGATTAGTTTCATTTTTCTCTGAAGCTAGCAGAGGCTTTAACCACTCCATGCAATGGCCAACAGGGCTTAAAATGACTTTAATAATAATAATAAAATGTAATTACATATCTTGGCCCTACAGTTGTGAAGCTTTAACTGATTTAATATAAGTATTTGTTCATGCAACATTTTTTAAAATCTGATATTGTATTGAAAATTGGAATAAAAGAAACATAAACTGAAAGAAAAGTTTTAAAATAATGTTTTGATTTTACCCATTAGCTCTCCCAAAAGTATGGAGTTCATATATGTGGAGAAGGAGGTGAATATGAAACCTTCACCCTTGATTGTCCTCTCTTCAAAAAGAAGATCATTATGTGAGTAAAGCATTATAAACTGTGTGTCTGACACTTTTTCAGCATTTTACCTGCATTATATTGGCGAATTTCTTTTCTCGAGTATATGTATTAAGGACATTCTATGTGCATTTGTGCAGTGATGCAGCAGAGACAGTGATCCACTCAGCAGATGCCTTTGCTCCAGTCGGCTACCTGCGCTTCACTAAAATGCACACAGAGAGCAAAGACAACGTGAGTCAAACCTCCATGAGTTATAACTTGTTTCACAAATTAGATCAATGGTGTTCAATGCCGAATCGATAATTTTACACACAAAAGTTTGAGTCGCTTTGAGGTTGATTACTTTAAAACTACTCTTAGGGCAAAACAAATACAAGAACAAACCCCTTTGGTGTCTGATAACTTTGTTGAGGAGAAACACAACACTGCAGGGCAGGGTTCAGATCGACCTCCAGAGGGCCCCTCTCTCGCGCTCGCTCTCTTACACACTCTTGCTCTCGGTCTTTCCCTTCATCCCTCACTCTCTCTCCTCTAGCCCCGCATGGCCTACTTTGACGTCTGCAATATTCACTGCAGCCTGAAACTAGGCCCAGCTTAATAAACATGTCTGCTCACATTAAGGCACTTTGCATTCAGGTAGCTGGCTAAGCGGACATAAGCAAGGGTTTTGGGGGGGGGTTGACTTTTGGTAAATTAGAAGCTGTAGAGGATCTTACAGACTAGAAGATTTGCAAACATTTTACTTTCTCTGCAAGAGTGGACAACTTTAGAATCGTTAAATAATTCCCAGAAAGCTCTGATGGAGACATTGTTTTCATTTATGTTTACTTGTAATTATGCTCTTTAAAATTGTATAGTTCAGTAAGAAACCCATTCACATATTGTGTTTTTTATGTGCAATAGAGTGCGATTGTGTCTGTAAATATATTGGGGGGGGCTGTTATAGACAGAAAACATACCCTTGTCCCACATCTTCTGTGACCCTGCAGCCTCACTCCCTACAGCTATATATTTTTTTACTCCCCACACTCCCACCCCCCAACTCACAGACACACTCACAGGCTCCCACAGCCCCTCTATCCCCCCCTAGGTTGCTGGGGGAAGAGCAGGGAGAACCAGGGCCTGCAAGAGTACGAGCAGAGGGGGCGGGGGCAACCAGGGGAGAACCTGCCCTGGTTCAGCCTTCTGAAGCTTTTCTCGTCAGGGTGACAGATCTGCGGTGACACCAGCACTAGAGGAAACCGCACCAAGCTCAGGGGGTGGGGATGGACCACCATCATTTGCCCTCCGTTAATGCTAGTCAAGCTATTTTTCATGCTGGCCAGGAGAGAGGGGCTGAAGTATAATTAATTTGATTATCATATTGCCTAATGCGGTTGACAGCAGATGAGGGGGGTGAATGAGTGTTGGGCATGGAGAGGGGGGGGTGTTGTGAAGATATGAAATATGTATTTAAATATGTGACGCCCCAGCAGGATTTGGCAGGTAATATGTATGCCTTAGAGAATGGTAATGATTTGTTATTTAAAGAAGTAGCAGAGTGTAGAGGGAACGTATAAGTAAACAGATGAAATCCAGAACTTGTCTCACCCATCCAGTCGTGAGTTTTGACTGACAGCCAGCATGATTGAATCTACAGTATCAGAAAACACCACTCCCTGTTCGCCCGAACCACGAATATGTTAGCATGTTGTTTCATATTCATTCACCTTGAAGTTATGTGTGTCTGGGTCCTTGTCATGAAAGACTGACACACACAGAGCAGACTTGGTGGGGTATTTGAAAAGGTTGGCTAATTATACAGCATTTTGTCTGTCTTTGCAAAAGGCTCTGTGCTCTTTGGTGGGTATTTGGCCTGATGTATTCCCTGTGGTGCTTTATTGCAGGATGTGGTGGCGAGAGCTTTGCCCCATGGTAGTTGTCCTTGCCAGAATGCCATTGACAAGATGACTGAGGAGGTAGAATATGCTGATCAAGCTGAAGACAACCAGCACAAATTTACATCAAACTGTGACCTTAGTTGTCAGTGGGGCCACGGTGAGATTCATTTATTGTGAGAATCGCATGCACTGATATGCATGCATGAGTGTATATTTATGTCTCAGTGTGTCAGATGATATCTTTGTGTGGTGTGCGCTCCCTGAATCTGTGTCATGCACCCAGCATCTTAATGCTAGTATTTTTGAATGATTGTTTGACAAGACCTGTCATTTTGTGACAGTCTCGGAATTAATATGTCCTCTGACATAAACCATTTATACACAATTTGTCTCTTAGACAATATATTACAGTTATAAATGAAGAAGCAAACAAATTGCTCTCGTTTTTGAGGTTCTCATAGTTACAAAGAAAACTACTTTTAAAAAGTACTTGTGGAATTCATACTCAAATAGCATTTTTCTTCATCTTGGTGTTGTCGCTCTTCATGCAGGCCTCTCTCCATCCTGTTCATCAAGAAGTTCTAGAGGTTATCAGTGGATCTGTGGCTTGAGTGGGCTGCAGAGTCAAGACCTGGGGATCCAGGGCCAGACGTTGGCAGCATTCATGCAGCTGCAAAGTAAGGGAAAGTATAAAGAAGTGTTGAGCTCTCAGGAAAATCACAAGGGTCTGCTTGAAAATTCTTTTTTGCCTCCCGTAAAATCACAGAAGCACACAGCGCACAAAAGTAAGCTGAACTTAAATAAGTTATGTGGTTTTCAATCAAATAAAAATTGCATCTTTGATATGATCAAGGGGGGGTAGAACATAATTCTTTTTGTCCAGAGGTGATAGTAGCCAAAAATTGGCTCACTGTACTGCACTTCTTATTTTAGTCCCCCTCCCCCCCCCCCCCCCCCCCCCCCCCCCATCCTCATAAAAACAAAAAACAAAA
>VUQK01015486.1:30895-41007 GCA_015106715.1 Bujurquina vittata
CCCCTTTTTTTTTTATCCCCCCCCCCCCCCCCTCCCGCTCCCTCAAATATAAATATATAAATAAATGAAGAGAAACATGGAGAGAATTTCTGTCCCCTGGGTGTCTGTCTTTCTCCTTGCTGGGTTAGCTAAATACACACCAGGAGAAATAGCACAGTTTGACAAGTCATTCTTGCTTAGAAGTGCTTGTCAAGTCAGCAGGCAAAGCCTATATGTCAAAGGCTCTGTCCATCACAAGAATGGGATAGCATGCTGGCCACCAAACAAGGACAAGCATTGCAAATTAATGAAAACTAAAGCTTTTTAAACACACCCACTGTGCAGGCATGCTGGGTGGGTTATCTTTTTTTTTCCGTGCAGAAGTTTAAAAGTGCAGGCTTTTACAGTGTATCACAGTCTTCCCCCCCCCTTCTCTTTTTTTTGATGGAGAAAGAGGAGCGAAAGATGAAAAGCATATTTAATGTTTATCGTGGTGCTTGGCTGAACAGCCTTCACAGTGCAGAGACAATATTAAACAAGTTAATATTTAATGAACAACCTCTTTGTATGAGGGCGAAGTAGTCTGAGACGCTAGTGTCGGCAAAGGAAAAACAAACTTGAAGCTGTTTCAAATGATTGTAGGGAGAAAGGCTTTGCTTTGAGCCCTTGTGCCTGCGTTTGCATCCAAAGCCTACATCGTGTGTGCATACTGTGCTAGACTGCACTTTACAGAAGAGGTCCACCATTGCCACTTTAAAGCAATAGATTTCAATGTCAGACAATATTTCTAATCTATCCACCTTTTATATGTTTAAGTGACAGCAATAACATGACATTACTATTGAGTGACTATGTAGTAGGTACTATATAGCATAGGTTTATGCCTAATAGATCCAGAAAAATAAAACAAAACAATCTCAGGCTACTGGTGAATGTTGAAAGTGATAGATTTATTACTAGGTCCAAATTAGTAAGGCTGTCATTATGACTTTAATGTGAGATGCATCAGAATACTCATTCAGATGGCTGACGTATTCATGATTCATTATCTGAAAGGAACTTAAGTCTTGCTGACTAGTTACAGTTACACTTGGGGAAAACAGTGGTAGGAGACCACGTGGCAACTGTGTGCAGTCAACTTGAGATCTTCCTGCCTTTGAAGTGATCACTCTGAAGATGGGTGCTCAGGTTTGAGACCACTCGCTGTCAGTTGCGATCTTCAAACGGACTCTGGTCTGTTATGACAGCAATAAAATGGCAATAAGAACGTCCATCTGAGATCAATTTTCAATTGAACAGGGCCACGTTGGCAATTGTGCAGTCTGTTTGTGGTGGTTAACTGTCATGAATCGCAATTCTGTTGCTATCTACATCAGAGGTGTGGTGCTGTACCAGAGCCAGGGGTGGATTCGCCACTGGCAGATCATGCAGAATCCAGGCATCAGGCGGGACTCTCTCAACCACAGACTGGGCCAGATCGAAACTGGGCAAATTTACAATTTATTCATTTATAAACAAACAAAGACGCAGCTGGTTCATCTCAATAATCACCAGCATTCTACCAAGAGCTGTGTAAATTTGAAGCTCAAAAATGAGGGAGAGAGTACCAACAAGATGGTAAGCATAGGTTTTATGCATGTGTTTCTCTCTGAAAACAGTGTGGCAGTTCATATAAATGAGAGGGCCCTGAAGAAGTATCAATATGTTTAAGATATAAGAGCTAACTTGTTTGTTAGAAAGTGCTGGGGACTTTGTGCCATCCCAATAACTGACTCAGGCAGAGCACAGGATTTATCCAGAAAAAAGTTGCTTTATTACACACTGTTCCTCCCTATAAACCTGAAATCTATGTGTAACAGCTGACGTGTGATGTGTTGAACACAAAACATTATTTACTGTCAGATCCCGAGCTGTCCCTGTATTAATAAAGGTACTGTTACTGTGCCAGGCCAGTGAATGTGTGGATTCCTCAGTGTTGTTAAAAAGCCCAGTCATTTTCATATATGTATTAACTTTCAGACTTGGATAGACTGCTGTTATTCTCAGTAAATGAAATCTACTTCCATGTAATCCCTGTGATGTAAAAAACAAAAAACAAAAAAAAAAGTGAACTGCAGGAAAGCAGGCAAAATCCTATTATCAAATCCCACTGTTTTCACAAGAATCTACTATAGTGTAATATTTATTAATTCTTTAAACTGATGGCATTTTGTGCTGTTGTGTTTTGACATAATTTCATATTAAATATTGAAGTTAACTTAAACAGCTGGTCAAATAGCACTAAGGGGATGGGGGATGTAATTCTGGCATGTTAAACCATTTGTATTGTTACATTAGACTGCAATTGTCTGAAGAGGAAAGCGTGAGACTCAGAATGTACGAATTTAAATAACCATAACCCTCATATATTGTAACCTTCAGACATCAGTCTAACACAATAACACAGTCCCATCAGTAGCTGTACAGTATGTCGACAGACATGTGTAATAGCGCCTCTCAGGGAAGTAAAAGAAAGAAACATGAATGTTGCTCTGTGTGTGCGCACTACTGACAAAAGACGTGCAGAGGTGTTTTCATTGTGTGCTGATCTCTGTGAAGAAATCTGACTAAAAGCTCAAAAACTGGAACCTGCACTGCTCACTTTAAAAAAGGACAACAAGATGTATCGTTGCATGCATCTTGCATCGGGATTCTCCTCCATCCAACGCTCCTTTTAAGTTTGGTTCAGTTCTGCTCTGTTTCAATAAAATCCCAGTTAAATTTATTGCAACAGGACAGAGAGTGTCAAAGACTCAAAGCTTTGAGCCAAACAGCAGTGCCAGCTACACACTTGTTCTGATAACATCTCCCGCTCTCATTAGAAATAAATAAACACTCGTACTGGCAACTATCACACATATCAGGCACAAAATAAGACACGTTTCTGTGTTAAATTTAGTGCAATTTGCAGTAAATTGTCTGCCACCAACAGTTTGTTTTGTTTCACATTTGTGTTTCATTATTTGATTGAGCAGATGAGTTGCAACTTGTTGGCAATCTGTCCACCTTTATAAATTAAATGGTAGTTAATTGCAAACCTTTGCCAATCTGTTTAAGAGTGGTTGCAGTCAGTCAGAGTCAGACTGAGACAGGTTGCCTCCCACCAGGCTAACTGGGCATTTGCTTTGCAACCAAAAGTGGTTTTCCAGAGGTTGAAGGTGCCATATGCTCAACCTTTAGGTGACCAGTAGGTCACTGCAAATGCTTCCAGGCAGCAAAAAAAGTTTAATGCAATCACTCGGGAACCATTCGTTTTTCCTGATTGCACAGAGGTTGTTGAATTTTTACAGTTAATGCAAGGCTTTTGTTAAATTTCTTGAATTACACTTACATCTTGATTGCTTGATTTTGATCCACTGTGGTAAAATATATATATATATATATATATATATATATATATATATATATATATATATATATATATATATATATATATATATATATCCACAAAATTTTCTTAAATGTTGTACACAAAAGCCTTTAGCAAAAGAAAGATGCGTAATTTATTTATGTTATGATCACTTATAATGTATCTACTATCTCCAGGGGAGTTGGACAGCAGGAACTGGAAGATGAAAAACATTATTCTGGTTCACTTGTACATAAAGAACATGGAAGACTTTGTTCCACTCAATGCAGTCTATAAGAAACACTTTGACATAAACCCTCCAGCCAGGTGGGTGCAAACTATCGTCAGTATTTATACTTCTCAAATTTGCATATATAGTTTATTCTTATTCTCAATTTGATTTTTTTTTAAATTACAGCAATCATTACAGTTTTCTTCTTGTTTTTCATATAGGGTTTGTGTCCAGGCACCCCTACCTGCTGGTCAGCTGCTGCAGATGGACTGTCTGCTCCATGACTGGACTGAACCCCTGGCAGAGGGCTGCTTTAATCAGAGAGAAGCTCTGCATGTCCAGAGCCTGTCCCACTGGGCCCCAGCCAACATTGGACCCTATAGCCAGGCCCTCAGAGTAAGAAAAGAAATCCCAAAAAGGGAAACCCTTTCTTCTATTTATTTATTATTGCCTATTTACACTTCAGCTCTGTTATTCATATAAATTGTGAATGATAAAATGACAAAAATAAGGAATGTTATTGCTTCAGAAAGGTAAGTAGTAGTTTAAAGAAGGATAATCATGGATTAATCTGATGAATGACAACTCTTTCTGGTGATTTGTACTCTTTGTAATTCTGCACTCTTACAAGGCAGTTAAAATTGTGCTTGTGCATTTCTTTTGTATTTGTTTATATAGAGATGCATGTGTGCAGATGCATGTGATTGTTTTGTATGACTAGTTTTGTGTGTACATGTAAATATGTATCTCTTTTATAGTGGGGAGTGCATATCCATTTTTGCACTTGTTTGTAAAGCTAAAACTCAAACTTCTTTCATATTGTTTCAAAACCAGAAAGAATCTAGAATTCAAAGGGAGAGAAAAGGAAGTGTGGGCTGTGGTTGCACGGTTGGCTTGGTGTTGTGTTTACCCAGTGTGTATTATATAGGATTACACTTGTCAAGGTACTGTCAACAAGGATAGTGTCCATCTCCTCCACACTGTCCTTGATCTTGCAGCCAAATCCGTCTATGAGTGAGAACATGTGTGGATTAGCCATTCATTCAGAGCTTGACGGCATATCTCTCCAGTGTGTCACTGAAGTTCAGTTTGGATTCCTGAGATGCAACCTACAGAGTCAGGTTTGCTTTTAACATGCCAGCAGTGTTTGATTTCCTCAATAGAGTCTCATCGAGACATGAAATTGAAGTCAGCTGTGTGCATGCGATGTTGCCTCTGGAAAGCAATCTAATCTTTCATTCCTCTAATGATCATTCATTTCCAAAGCAATTTGAGAAAACAATGAGAAGAGTTTGTTCAGAGCTGTGCATGGAGCTTCATACGACCCCTGCGTGGTCTCTCAATGTGTCTACTCCTCCTCCTTCTCCTCCATGCTACAATGACTTAATTTGATCAAAAATGTATTAACATCTCTTCAGTACAGATAGGGAGTTTTACATATTGATACAATTACCCCCTTGCTGTGAGCAAGCATGCAGTCCCACCCCTCCTCTCATCAGTACCACGGTGATTCCATCTTAATGACACTTTTTTCTTGGTGAGTGTTGGCAACGGGGACAGGGTGAGAACAGCGACCAAAGAGCTCTTGTGTGAGAAACCTTCTTATACATTCCATTGTGTGGGAATGAACTGGTGAATTTTAAAAAAGCAATACAAGGGGATTGGAGGTTGGCGGGCGCTAAAGGATGAATATCAGTCCTACTCATGACCAGAGAATGCAGTGAGCTGTGTGAAGCTGAGGTGTTTTTGTGATGATGAGGATGATGATAATGAGTTGAACCTAGAAAAAAAGAAACAATTGGAAAAATAAAATTTAAATTCAGTTACCTTTTTTTTTTAAACAATTATAGTAAGTTGTTTACTTTACTTTCTATTAACCTGATAGAACATAGTAATGCTAACCGTTTGAATCTAGGGTAGTCTAGACTGTAAACTAATCAATGTCCAGCTATATTGGGCTCAGTTTATTCTTCTGACAAATGTCCACTGGTTTGAAAGACAGCACATGGCTGCTGACATAATACTCTGGCCCTGCAGGACTTAATTACAGTAGGTCTGCACATTGAGGCTTGGTACTGGTGGAGGTATAGGGAATGGCATTATGGATTGGCATTTGATGGATGCTGGACCTTCAAATTCTATTCGTCTATTCATCTGTCTGCTCGGCTTGTCATGTCTCTTTGCTTCAGCTTTATGAAATGGCAAGCTGACTGAATGCCGGCTTGGCCTGGTAAGTTGACAGATTTAGATGTGACTTGATTTAAAGAATTAGTTAACCTTTATAATGTCAAAGCTGGGGGCCTCTTGAGGGCCTCTTGGTGTATTGTATGTTGATATATAATATGGCATCAGTTTAGGTTAAAGCCGCAGGATATAAGGGGAAAAAACACCAATTTAATTTATGCCTTTTTTTAATACTTCTTCATATTGTTTTGTACCTGACTGACATGTGTTTAGAGGTTCACTGTGATGTGAATTGTAGTATCATCATATGAAATCATTAGTGAGTGTAGCTTTATCAAAGTTCTTCTCATTAATTGTTTGGTTTTGCTGTCTTGTTTATCAGGGATCTAATGCAAATTTAGCTGTCATTTGTTTTAGACACAATTTACATCATCTAATTAAGTTATAAGAATTTCGGTCTTTTACTATAACCTCCAATTCATTAAGACAAAGGATGTTTCTCAGTTGCAAAATATCAAAACAAATTTTCTCATTACAACCAAAGCCAAGTAATGGGATGCTTTTATAAAAGCTTTTAAGCAATTCTTTTGCAGTGACATAAAAGAGAAAAAAAAGGAGCACAAGTCTGTTTTTAGTTGGCTATGTTCCATGCTTTGCACAGAAATGTATTACTAATAATAAAAGATTATGCTTATTAGTTGCCAGATGGATAAAATTGGTCTATCATTCACTAAAGCCAGAGTTAGCAACAGGGGTCTCTTAACTGCAAGATCTGTTTAAATTAATGCTGCCAGTTCAGTCACATTCACTTTGGAGCAGCATTTACTGAGGCACACACAATACCCAAACCAGGTCTGAACAGACAAACTATCAGCTGGATGGTTGTTAAACATCTCCTCTTTCCAGTTAAGGTAAGTGGCTCACCCCTGGGATATTTGCTGGGAAATTATTCTCGCTGATCAGATTCTGCGAGGTACGTTTGGGGAGTTGACTGCGCTAGCCTCAGGTTGGTGGTGAGCAGTAACCCCTTGCCTCATTCCCCTAATTGTGAGTGACAGTCAATATTGTGGAAGATTGTCGTGCACAAGCCCACGATAGGATTTGCATTGGATTTTGAAAATTGTCAAAGTGGATCGTGAGGGAATTGGATCTGACGCTGCCAATTAGTATCAAAGGGAGGAGTGTATTGAGGCAGGCGTTAGAATTTGAATAATCTTCTTACAGAAGTCTAAATGTCTAAAAACAAAGGGCTGAACTTTGTTTGGCCCTTTTTGATAAAGAGTTAAGAGGTCAGGCTGAGTCAAAGTGAGGTTAGGCCACCCGTGCTGGACAAGAGAGAGAATTACTCTGTTCTTGTTTAGAGCCTCAGTTTAGGTGCATTGAATACAAGGTAAGTAACAAACATTGTTTTAAGTATTTCTAAAATAATTGGCATTTCACACGGAAAGTAAATACAGTATGAAAGAGCTTGAAAGGAAATGTGATAAAGATTTGTCACATTGTGGTTATACAAGTAGGCAGCTGAAACTGCTGACTTACAAAAGCACTCCAAAGAAAATACACATTTTTGCTTCTTTTTCTTTTTTCCCAAATAATTCTGCATCTGTGTTTTATACACAGACGTATACATTTATTACAGCATCTGTGTGGATTTAGCCGTCAATAAATGTACATAAATAAATAAATAAATACTGGTAAATGGTAGGAATGCGGGTAATTTTTATAGGCCTCGGTTAGAATTTTTCACTTCTGTAAAAGAGTCGACATGCAAAATTCAGCAGCCCCCCACCACATCAAATATGCCCCCACCTAACGAAACTTCCTCAGCCTACATCCAGAGACTACATCTACCTCAATTACCACAGAAGAGTAATTAGCCAAAAAGCAGTGTGTGCGAATGCATCTGCGTTCGGGGAGGTATTCATGCAGCACGAACAGATTAATTAGGACATTTAACTTCATTTCTAATACAACAAAATTAATCCCATAAAATATGAGGGATCTCGGAGGAGGTGCCTGTCAGCATCTGACGCTTCTCCCCTGTTTGCCATAATCTATTAAAACCTTGCTTTTATCTCACCTCTCCCCTGTCATACTTTATGGATTTTTTCATAAACATGGCCCATACTTCATAAATGTCTCAATTTTCTAGTCTATTAACATTACTTCAAAAGCGCTTGATAAAAGAGGAGGGCATGCGTGAAATAATGCACCAATAATATGAAAACGCTGGAGGCTAGAACAGTAGGGGCGGCTCTCCAGCTTGAACGCTCAGACAATGCAAGGGATGTTATCAACTTTAATAAAAGAACAAATGATCACTTCCAACTAAGGAGGAGGGAAGACGGGGGGAGGGGGGCAGGAGGGGAACAGTTGTCGAGTAATTGAGTCGATGAAAAATGAGGTCTTGAAGGCTCAGTGGTTTCAGCAATCATGAGATTGAAGGCTACTTGAAGCTGCGGTGTTCTTTAGCACTTGTAGTTACTTGCTCCTAAGTTGCAGAAGAGAATGTTAACACAGATTTGTTTGTTTTTTTTTCTTTTTATTTCACTGAAGGCACAAGGAGAATAGGCTGGTTGTTCCTACCCTGAATTATGTGCAATGAATTGAACCTTTTGTCTAGCCTGAGTTAGAAAGGTTTTTAACTGACAGTCAAGCTTCACCTCAGAGCTTTTCCCCGGCAATCATTGAATCAGTCCCTGTCTCTATGCATCACCCGAGTCTGTCTGTGTAGGCTTTACTTATCCTACCCTAACACCAGGGTCAACTGTCTTCACTTGAATTGGACACACACGAAACACAATGATCAAACCCAGTAAGACCTTACCACAGTGGCATGTCGGCTGTATGCCCTGAGGCCGAGCCTTACAAGGACACACACAGACACAGACACACACCTGTGTGCTCTTTGTCATAGACTCAATCTGAGTGACAAGGTAAACTGGTTTGGTCATTAAAAAAGCGTCACAGGTGACTCAATGTAATACACTCGTGACTGACAGGAGAGGTACACAGCATTCATGCAGCACTCAGCAAGATGCAAATAGATAACTATACATGCAAAGGTAAGCAAAATAAAGAGTGAAGTGTACACATATAATCTCAAACCATCAGTACATTTAGAATTTGTTAACAAATGTTGTCAAATATTTGCTTTTATAGAGAAAACATGTGCACATAATCTCTCCTACAGAACAAGAACAGGACTTCCTTTTCCTCCTTAAATATAGTCCTGAGAAATATATCTGCTTTGAAATATGGACATATTTTTGTCTAGGGACAGTGCTGGAGCTACATTTTTGCCTCTAAATGTCTACATTTATATGTGACAGGTCAAAGGAGATTACCTTTTTAATCTGATGAAGAGGCAGTTTTATGTGAAGCGCTACACAGCAGCAAGGGTAATTATATTCTTTCCAGCCCTATTCTCCCTGGCCCTTGTCCTCTCTTTCTCTCATGCTGTGATTGTGTGGAAACTGACCTACCGCGGCAGTAGTCATTTCCAGAAGGCATGACGTTCTTTGCTACATTATCCTGTGCTGCTGCTGTTGCAGCACTATGTGGATACAGGCTGGTATCAGCTTGTACCAGGCGAGGACAGGGGAAGGACTGGATCTGTCAGAATACATCGGCTCTCATGCGGTTGCATTTGCCGGCGCTGTGCCTCTGCTTCGGCCCCTGCCACACTCCCACTCATTAATGGGCCCAGCCATGACAACTGATCCTAATTGCCTTTGAACAGCTCTTCATGTATTATTGGTGCCTGACTGCCTTGGTCCATGTCAACAAGCCATGGGAAGCAGGGACAGGATTGCCACAGTTATCGTCCCTCTTTTTTTCCCCTCATACATATACATATATATATATATACACAGAAAGTATACAGACAAACATTTCAAGATATTCATAAAAGTATTTAAACATTGTGTGTCTATACACAGAAGTAAATATTCATACTATATCTCAGAGGATCTACAATTCAGCAAGAAACTGGGAGGGATGTCTGCAGTGGACAGCATCTAGTAAAGTTAGAAATGTTTGCAGATTTACAAATGACTAAACTATATTTGTGTAAAATGGAGGAAAAAAAAGTGTAATTTGGGGGTTTGTATGTGAGGAATGTACCAGAACATTTAATGTTATGTAGATTAATGTAATCAGTTATGGTGTATGAATATGATTACACTTGATAAATGGTAGACTCTGCTTTTTAATTTGAGAGAACCACATGGTACGTGTGTGTGTTGTGTGTTTGCTATTTGCTATGTGTTTGCGTGTGAGGCCCCTCTAGACCAATCCACTTTCACTTTTACCTCTCCAGTAACTTCA
>VUQK01015487.1:0-15739 GCA_015106715.1 Bujurquina vittata
AAACAAAAAAAAAAAAGCCCCGTAAAACACTAAAAAAAAAAAAAAAAAAAAAAGGAAGAACCTCAAAAGGAACCCGTGGAAATCAAATTTGCTGCTTAGAAGCCAGAATCGATGTTTTTAGCTGCCTCAAGCGCTTCACTTTGGGGCCTCAGCCGCGCTCCACAGCACTAAATTTCTATTAGTGTCGTTTAAATTGAAGTGATAAGTTTCTTGTTTGGTTGAAATAAATTACTTTAGCAAACTTTTCCACATAAATTTCCACTGAGCTGGAGTGACCCCGCAGTTTAGCCCGTCTGTTGTTAAGTGACCTTTCTCTGATTTTGTGGGGGTTGTAAAACCGTTCCGAACTGCTAAAACCAAGGATTTGACAATAAGCGAACCAGGTTCCTCATTTCTAGTTAACAGACCAGCTATCTTTAAAAGCGCTTTGCTGCTCTTAAACTACATACTTTCACTAATTATACTACACACTGACAAGCAAAGCTACACGTAGTACAGACAAGTACCAAAGTACCAGGATGGTGCCGCTTACAACGGCTGAAAAAATCAGGACCATCAGTCAGCTTTTAGTCGCTCTCAGGAGGCGAAAACAGTGATTCGTTCCTTCTAATTGCGTCAAATGTTTTTCAGTTACACAACTGCAAGTTTTTATCTTTTGGCTGCTGCAGCTAGCACAACAGTCATGGTTAAAATGTGCGGCCTTGCTGCCGCTGATTTTCAAAAGTACCCCGTAGAAATGGATGCACCTGTAACGATGAAGCCTTAAAAAGCCTGTTGAGCCGACTGACAGCTTGCAGGTTAGTGACCTTGAAGAGTCCCAAATACTTCTGCTATTTGTTGCTATTTCTGGTGCACAGTGGCACGTGACGGTCCGCTGTGGTTTGTAAATGGCAGAAAGTAAATGGTTGCAAAACGCGGCCAGTGCAGCTAAAGTGACAATCGCTGTTCAATGTTGCAAACATTATTTTCTGTAAGTGTAAACTTGCCAAATATGATTCAGAGCAAATTGCGCTGCTAAAATTAGCACCCTGCACCGGTGAGTGTGTTTATTTACTGCATGAATAAAAGGCTTGAGGCGGTGAATGTCGGGTTTGACCGAAAACCCTCCAGATTTATTGACGCTACTATAAAACGGCCCGCTGGTGTGCTCAAGTCCTTCCTTTGTTTCATTTAAACTTGCTCCGTTTGCTGAAGTTTATCTCTGTGAGTACCTGGTTTCCTCAAAGGTTTTTTTTATGCAATGACGGCCGACTTTTAAAGAGCAGCGAGGTTTTCACCCAGAGGCTCAACTGCTTCGCGTGCCCTGAAGTTTGAAGTTCCTCTGACGGGAGTTCTGCTTGTCCCGCTAAATTTAGTGCAAAAGTTACAAAATTATGGTTTCTGTTGAATATATTTCCAGTAAATAAGCCTCTGAAGTACTGATATTACTTTAATTTAGCTACATTTTCCGTACAGTACTCTAGACTTTAAGCTTTAAGCCTGGTGTTCTTGCTATCAAAGTGAATCTCTTCTCTTGTCCAGACTCCTCAGTCAGGTGTTTATCCGTCCTCAGTCTCCAGCTGTCCTCCGTTTGGGAATTCAAATCCACACTCGGATATGTTGTCAGGAACGCCGACCGAGAATGAAAATGTGCAAAAGCTGGTATCGTCCTCATTTTAGAGCTTTTTTAGCTCACTTCAAACGCTCGAAGGAATTTTAAGACAATCAAGACGTGACTTCAGCACAAGTATTTTCGTATTAGAGAGCTTCCAGATTGATCCTGAAAAGGTTCGATTTCTGCAAATGGTCACACTCACTGGACTCTTTCAAGCTATGTTTTAAAATCAGACTCTTTCAGATCACACGTGGAAAGAAGTCGAATCAAAGAGGATAACTGCTCATACGCTTTGGCAAAAAGCTTTATGAATCCAGCCATCGCTTTTGGGAAAACCAGGTACTCTGAATGTCTTTTTAAAGGGGAGTTGAGGCCAGCCCTGCTTCATAACTGAGGTTCTGCTTCTTCTACTACTGCTACTATCAAACAACACCCCTGGGCACAAAAACAGGCCTGAACACTCTTTCAAATCCTCCAGTACTCGAGGCGCGCTTGATTTTTAACTTCACATACCAGCATTTTTGAACCCAAACTGATTTGGAGCACCAGCTTGTTTTCGTTTCGTCCTCGACGCGTTTGTTAACCAGCTTGTGGCTCCGAATGAGGCCGTCCTGACTCGCTTTGCTCCGCGGTCTGGAGGTGTCTCTCGAGTCCGTCGGGTTACAAGAAAATAATAGCCATGGATACTTGTTTTTGCATTGTTTGAAAAGCATTCAGCTCTGTTTCTGTTGCCCAGGCCAGCAAAACAACCTGTTGATGTCTGCTGTATTTCAATAAAACACAGCCTTTTTCAAAGGGTACGCCCTGTTCTCACTGTGTTTGTGTGATGTGGTCCGAATGCACAAAAAAGCAGCTCACACACATCATATGGAAGCGGAATTTGATTCTGACTCACCTGACTGTGAAATCCTGACAGCAGAGAGTTGCTGTACAAACAAAAAGGGGAGAGAATAGTTCGTGCAGGCACTTCAGAAAAGGGCCGATGGTGTGGAAAAGCTCCAGCCTTTCACATAATCTGTAGTGTGTACTGCACACACACACACACACCCTTTATTTCAGCTTTTAAAACCAGCTCGCAGGCAACATCAGCACCCCGCCGAGGGTCCAAAACCAGTTTATTATTAGTTCCGTACATTAGTGGTGTGCGATCATGAGCAGAAAATCAAGATTATTTTGGTACAACAAATTAATATAATTTGGCTCCAGAGGCCTAGAGACCAGCCACCACCTCCCTGGTAACCTCTGGTTGCTAGGTAATAACGTGCATCAGCGGAGTGGTTGCTGCAGATTGCTGGTTGTCGCCGGTTGAATCTGTTGCAGAGATGCTGCTGCAGCCGATTCCTGCTACGGCAGCTGCCAGCAACCATTGCAACTGGCTGGAGAGTCCTCATTTTACCACTGTGACAGCAGAGCAGTCTCTAGGCCTGTGTGAAAGGGGCAGCACTCACTTTAAAAAATAGCACATTTATTTCAAGCGAGGAGTTGCACCTCAGCAGTGAGCCGACCGATGAGGAAAAAGGGCTGAACGCGTCAGTGCCACAAGCTGCAGTTCCTCTAGTGTCCACCTGGCTGGCTCTGCAAGGTCCCTGTGAAAGTGTCCAAAGAAACATGTTTACACCGCGCTGCAAAAAACAGAGCGGTTTGGGTCCCTTTGGGTAGTTCTCCCCTTCAGAACAACTCTTGAGTCCACATGGAAACTGGGATTAGGGGCGTGGCAACTTTGGCAGGTGTCCTGACCTGCTGCTTTGCTGTGTGACGTCCAAATGTGGCTCTCAAAAATCAGCACTGCAGCAGCCAAAGTGCTGAATATTCACAATGCGGAGTCTAATAGCAGACGGTGGCGTCAATGCATCGTTTATAGTGTATATGAAAAGGAGGGTGGAGCAGACTGTCAGCCAGTAAATCACAGTTGGGGCTGTTCTCTCACAGTTCAGAGGTCTCAGAGCTGAAACCAAAAGAAGGAAATTACGCTTTTGTAAACTTTAAGCCTCAGTAGCTGTTAGTGTGGATGTATGCACATGCACGTTAGACTGGAATGAACAAAACTTCAAAATGACTGTGTCTGCTGTCACTGCCGCTGCATGCTTCATCTGCAGAGTGGCTCTGTTTTATTCTTAGACCTTTAGAGGTGGCATTTCTTTAACACTGTTTAATCTGATAAATGATCCCAGCAGAAATCAACGAGGTTTTAGACACTGTGAAAAAGCGGATTTAGAGTCCTCTGTACCTTTGCTTCAGTGTTTCTGCGCTTCATAATTGTTTCATTTTGTTGGCAACAAAAGTAGCTAAACAAGTATATAAAATATATATGTATTTAGTCCTATAGTTTCATAAATGAAACAAAAACATGGTGTTGCTGTGATGAAAATAGAAAGAATCATTCAAAAGCTCGCTGCAGAGAAGTCTCCTGTTGTTTATACCCTAATTCACATCTACGAGGCTTCGTCACCGTCATCATACACTCGCTGGCCACTTTGTTAGGCACACTACTGCCGGGTGGGATAACCACACTGCTTATTATCCTGCTGGACAGCCATCCGAAGGTGGGACCACTCAGGCAAGCTGTGGTGGTTAAATGAGAAAATCTCCCTACACCTTTACACCACCAGCACCGGCAGCCTGAACCAGAGGACACTTACTCCACTCTGAGCCAACAAACTGATTTCAGACAGTTTTTAACACTCGTCAAAACTATTAGATCCTGATCCGGTCTGTGTCAAAAGGTGACATCAAGTGTTTCTGACGTGTACAATCTTTGCTTACAGTGCTGACTGCAGTCAACAGGGTTTCTGCTGCTCGCGCAGTCAGACGTTAAAGTCACTTTGCCAAACAGGGATTGCAGCTTCTACCGGGCGACACTGTTTCTGGCTTGGAATGATTTGCTATCATTCATGAGAGTTTTGTTTGACAGATTATTGGCCAACAGTTTAAATACAGCCAGTCACTTTCTGGCACAACACCGGCGAAGTCGCGTGATGCTCTGGCTCACGGCTCATGCCACGGCTGCTTCCAGGAGCGAGACGATGGCAGGAGAGAAACTCCTTCGGCCTCGAAGCGGCGGACGCCCGCTGCAGAGCGGCGTCCCCCCCGGCTGCAGGGCGGAGCCCCCCCCGGCTGCAGGGCGGCGTCCCCCGCCCGTGTAGCGTTTCCATCGCGCTCATTGTGGATGTTCTCCACGTCGCTGAGCCCATCCCAGGCAAGCTGTAATATCTGGTCGGTATTCTCAAAGGATATCACGGCGCTGGTGTTAATTTAAGATAAGCTCTGCCTTTGGAATCACAATGAGAAAGAAGGGGGCTGTAAAAATAAAAATTAAACCTGAATAAGAATAAAGGTGAGGAATCACATTTCGGGCCGATAGCAGCGCGCGGCGGAGAGCCGTGCGCCCTCGGAGCGCGCAGTGCGTCGGAGTGTGTAGCTCCTCTAATGACGTGTGCGCTGTGTGTGCCTAAATATTCATAGTGTGCTGCGAGTGTTTGGCTTTCCAGCTCGTTTTTCAGCAGATAAATGCAGAGATGAACATTTCTACAGGAAACACTTTCCGTGTCTGATGCTGCATTTACGCCCCGTGGGAAATCAGGTAAATATGAAGTCTCTACTTGAAACACTGTTTTTGTCAGCTTCGCCGCGGTAAAAAAAACGGGTTTTGCTTCATGTACAAGGCTTTATCATATATATGTTTATTGTATATTAATATAAAAGTGTCAAAGTTGATTGGTGGGTCAGATCAAAGGTGGTAATGAGCGAAGAAAGCAGCAGCAGAAAGATGAACGCCATCATAAACCATCTCTGAACCCATTAAGACGCCTTTGTGTGCATGTGTGTGTGTGTGTGTGTGTGTGTGTGTAACCCTCACTCATATGTTATCTCGCTACATTTTGAAAACAACTGAAATGTGCTGCCTGTTAATGTTTTGCAGATGCTTTTTTGCTGTTAACTTTCGGCACTTTTGCAGATGAGTTACAGCATCTCATTATAAGCAAAACAAACACACAATATTACATCTCTTTCAAACAGATTTTCTCTGTTATGCAAATTTGTCTTGCAGGGGGAGAATATTATACACAGTACACAACAAATTGTAGAGTTCTAATATGAATCAATTCCATTCAATTTTATAACGCCAAATTACAACGGTCGCCTCAAGGTGCTTTATATTGTAAGGTAAAGGCCCCACAGAACTTGGTGACAGTGGGAAGGAAAAACTCCCTTTTAACAGGACGAAACCTCCAGCAGAACCAGGGGGGGGCAGTCATCTGCCGTGACCACTTGGGGGTGATGGGAAGGAGACAGGACCGAGGATACTGTGGAAGAGAGACAGATTAATAACTAACTAAAGGAAAGTTTTGAACCTAATCTTAAAAATAGAGAGGGTGTCTGTCTCCTGAATCCAAACTGGGAGCTGGTTCCACAGAAGCTGAAGGCTCTGCCTCCCATTCTACTCTGAAGTATCCTAGGAACAGCAAGTAATCCAGCAGTCTGAGAGCGAAGTGCTCTACTGGAGTGATACGGTACTGTGAGGTCTTTAAGATAAGATGGTGCCTGATTATTCAAAGCCTTGTATGTGAGCAGAAGGATTTTAAATTCTATTCTAGATCTAACAGGGAGCCAATGAAGTGAAGCCAATGTGGGAGAAATGTGCTCTGTAGTTCCTGTTTAAAGGCTTTGGGATGCTTCAGAACTGCCTGGTAAGCAATTACAAGGAAAGCGTGGACTGTTGCAGTTTGGATTGTTCAGTTATTTTCTCCTCTGTAATTGTCTTTCCTGCCCTCGTTACACCGGTTCACAATCAGCTGCATGTGTACTGGATCCTCTTCTGCTTCCCATTCCTGCTACAGCGGATCTTGTTCTTACTGTACTGTCAAGCTTTCAAGCTCCTTGAGTTTTTCTTGTTTTGCCTTTGTGTTGAACCTTTGGACTGTGAAGGACCACACACGGTTTATTTTGGGTCAAAGATTTGGGTTTCAGACTTTACCTGCGTTGTTGTGTTCTGTGGATCTTTGCTGGACATCCCTCTGAGACAGGAAGTCGCTGGTTCTGACAATACTGATCGGAATGTCCATGATGATGGTCCTCACAGTAGTACTAGAGGCCGCTGTAATGGAATGCATTCCAAATATCTGCTTAGACTCAATGTTGGAGGTTTTCAGAGCCAAATACTTTAACTTTACTCGCTTTAGAAGTCCTCTACATTTGGTCTGAATGAATATGAAGATATTAAAACGGGTGTCAGAGGTTAACTGTTTAACTTCCACGAGTGGATCGCAACTCTAGACAGGTAGATAGGGATGCTGTGGATGTAAAGAGGTTAACTGAGGATCTGTGTTCAGGTTCATTAGCAATTGCTACAGGGTTACAGTGGTCCCTCGCTATAGTTCACTTATTGTGGCATTACTGTATCATGGATTTACTAACTCTGTTTCGTGGAGTTTCCACTCTATTGCTGGATTTTGTGGTATGTAGATATTTCTGTAACACCCCATAACTCTGTTCATCCCTCAGACAAAGAGATAAGTCACGCCTACGCCTTTAGCGGAAATGGAAATCACGGCCAAGGGCGAAGACGCTTCACCACCGTCATCGCCACCAGTACTGCACAGCGACATAATTCATCATCTTCATCATTCACGTTGTAGTAAGCGTGAGAGAAAGGCTTATAGGAGAGTGGGAAGGGTATATAAAGCCTTCAAATATATATAAATAACAATAAATACAATGCCGCTACTTGGTGGATTTTCACGCCCGCGATAGGTGAGGGATCACTGTACTATTTCTCATGTTTCTCTTGTTGCATTTGGCACTAAAAACCTTAAGAAAATGTTTGAAAAAGAATGAGGTGAGCTCATTTCCATTCAGATTCTGTTCTGTCTTTACACCGGCAGCTCATAGGCGAGGTGAGCCCCCCAACACACACACACACACCTGCCAAGGGAACCTGGACTCCAGAGGCCTCCCTTCCCCAGCTCCCCCTGCGAGGCCGCTCAGCAGCTGACTGCGATTGTACTCTGCAGCTCCCAGGTGTGAACGAGTGTAAGTGTGTGAATGTGAATCAGGGTGTTGTTGAGAAGCAGAACACATGCTCAGAAAAGCTTCCCGGCATGAATAACACCAAAGAAAGAGGGGGAAAACTCAGGCGAGGTCTCCTGTGAGAGTCTGTCTACATTTGCCAGCTAAACTCCAGGGATTTAAAGCGGCTCCGCGCATCTTTTAAAATGTTCCAACTCTGCCCCAGCTGTGCCGCGATGTACGGCAAGCATCACGTGTTCCAGTCCTGAAATCCTCCACTTGAGATCAAAAGCGAGTTTGACGTCACCGGTCGAAAGGCGAAGGCCGCGTGGCCGCTGACACACAGACACCACTTTCCTTTCGGATGCGCCCGCGACGTCAGCAGGACATGGCCACAAATTCTCAGAAAGGCTTATGCAATCCGTCGCTGTGTAATTTAGCCTTTTAACGCTACTGTTGGGCCTGTAATTGGATGCTGCTTTTCACGGCTGCTTTTCACGGTTGCGTCACCTCTGTTTTTGGATGCTGTAAGTCCTGTCTGTGTTCTCCAGCCTTCAATGCACACGCAGTCCCAGCAGGCCTCCGGGCTGCACAAGACATGTTCCAGCTGCAGCTTTCTGTCAAACCTCAACTTTGATCTAAAGGGCAAACGCGAATCCACGTGTGAAACGCGGCAGCTTGATTTGTTTTCGAAATTCCTCCGGAGATGTTAAACGAGTCATTTGTGCTCGTGAAGCTCAAGGCGGCGCGAGCGGAGACGCCGTTTGTGCATGTGAAGTGGGAATAAAAACGCAGTCGCAGGTAGGTGTTGATCTCTCCACTCTTATTAAGAGGGACAGAGCCCCCTCCTCTGCACCCTGCAGATCCACTCTGTTCAGAATAATAATCAGACGCTTTATTGATCCATGTGGAGAAACTCTTTTTGGGCATCTTCCACACGGAGGTCAGAGGTCAGTCTCGGTTGCTGCAGAGCTCGGGAAGATTCAGCCTCTTTCTACTGGCTATATTTTTCACGATTGCGGCATTTTAATTCAGCACAGGGTCCTTGGAAAAATGATGCACACAAAAGTGCAACCTTTGAGTGACCTGGACTCATTCATACACTGAGACCCACAGGTGTGTTTATCGGGTTCTTGTATTCCAGGTAGATACGCAGCGTTTTAAGAGCTGCCTAATACTGTGCAGGTCATCGTGCCATCAGCTCTGACCTCTTAGACTCCACTAAACATCTGTGAGCAACACATCCTTAAAGCCTCAGTGGATCTGACTTGTTTCAGCCACATCTTGATTCAATCATGATGCGCAATCGAACATGTGAGATCTCAGGAAGTTGGAGGTCAAGTTTCGAACTCTGGCTTGTTCCTTAACCTTCTGAAGTCTAGCCTCAGAGGGTTAGGGAAGATTAGCTGTAACCCTGACCCTCCGACAGGGTTTGCATTTGCGTTAGCCACATGCTAAGTAATCAGTTTTAGGAGACTTGAAGATTTTACATTTCAAGTCAAGTCTCTCGCCAGACTCTTTATTAGGTACACCTTGCTCATACCAGGTTGGACCCTTTTTGTCTTAAGAGCTGCTTTAAATTGCCACGGCACGGACTCAACAAGGTTCTACAAACATTCCTCAGAGATTTTTGGTCCACGTTCATATGACTGCTGCAATAAACCTCCATGATGTGACTCTCCCATTCCACTATGTCCCAAAGGTGCTGTGTTGGACTGCAGTCTGGCGACTCTGCGTGAGAGTGCTCAACTCACTGAGAGTTCAGCCTTGTGTGTTATCCTGCTGGGCGCAGCCAGCAACCGAAGCAGACAGCGTGTTTCCAAGCTTATATTGTCCAGCTTTGATGAGTCTGTGTGACCTTTATCCTCAGCTTCCCAAGTCACAAAGTCAAGTGCCTCCATGGATCTCGGTTTTATTTTTCTTTCACCATATCTTCATGTCCCTCAGCCCTCTGAGATCACATCTACCACTGAAAAGTAACTCTAGATGTAGCAATGAAACACAAAAAGACATCGGCCCAAAGTTTTGACGCGTGTTGGTCAGACTGACTGATAGTGAGGAATGTTTTTGTCCCGTGATTGCAAGTTTGGCATACTCAGACCTCACAGAGTCCACAGACAACACTGACAGCATTATGCAAGCTCCCCTTACTGCAGCGTGCTGCCATCTCCTCCCTGGCTGAAACACTTGGCCGTCATCAGGATGTGAAGAAAGACGTGAAATGTCCCACCAGACCACCTTCTTTCACTTCTTCACGCTTCAGTTCCAGTACTTAGGTGTGTTGTGTTCTTTAAAGTGCTCCATGGGACCAGACCACATGGGCCGACCTTGGGTCGGTGGTTACTTGGAGCGCAACACTGGACTTAAAGGATTTTCGATTGAACCCACAAAAGGGTTTTCAACACGATGTACCAAATTATGGCAATAGTGACATGGGCTTTTATAAAGGCATCACATTTAAACATATTTTAGCCTAATTTTTCAACCTTAATGTTGTGAAGGTGAGGATATGAGGAAGTTTTTGGTGCCTACATCTTAACACCTGAAAGCAAAGTACCAAAGGGGACCCCTGGCTCACCGACTCCTCACCTCATCCACCATCCAAACTTTATCAGTGCTTTAAAACTGGACCATTACCTCTCCTCGCTCGTCTCTCTCGATCTCTAAATGCAGACGTTTAAGTCTGATTTGGCACCATTATCCAGAATTGAACTCAAACTATGTTCACCTGTCAAATGGATTTTAAATATTACACTCAGCGCATGCAGATTAGGATACAATAATAGCATCATCATCCTCATCATCTGCACAGCTTGAAGTCGACCCTCTGACTGCATCGTGGGTCATCGTGCTCTCCGAGCTTCCAGTTTTCAGCCCCATTCAGCTGTTTGAAGACATACTGGAGGCTTGAAAAGCTTTTGTGCAGCGCGCACCTCCGTATAAAGATTTCTTTTTCTTTATTCCACTCTGCTCTCTCTCCCTTTGAGCTTCTTCCTGCTGTTCAACCACAGAGCATCACAGTTTGTACAAAATGATGAAACACACGTCACAAAAGAACAGAGTTACGATTTGATATGAAAAGAAACAAACAGAGGCAAAGAATGAGCCATAGAAACAGTCTGCGCGAAATTAAAGCTGAAAAATTCATGTCTGCTTCTCATTATCTTTGCTAAAGAACAGATGGAACTTTATTTTAAAGTTTAGGGTCAAGAACGCAGCTCATGCATTCAGCTCACATTGAATTCTTCACTTAAGATGCTTCTTTCTGAGTATATAAGTCATTTCTTATCTGGAGCAGCCATGTTTCTCAGCTGCCTCGGTTTTCTTGGACGGGCAATCGAGGGCGTGCGATATGAGAAATTTAATCAAAAGCTGAACCGGCGTGCGAATCGCGCTTTAATGGGCGGCTGCTCGTCAACAGAGAGGCCGTTTCTCTGATCAGACGAGACATTGGGCCTCGCCAGAAAACCCGCGATGAGCCATCCTGCGGCACATTATTATTTTTTAACCTTCACGCGCAGCAGGTTTGTGAACACTGCTCCACACTGGGAGCCTCCCATTAGGAGCACCGCGTAACCGGGTCAGCACTGAGCAGATCCACTGAAGCAGCGGTTCGAGTTTACTGACCTCTGAGGATAAATCCCTGCTCTGAGTTTAACCCATCATAAATATTCAGGCAGAAGAATGACCTGAGTGCTTGCACAGGTTTTATCAGTGTGCACAGAAAGCGCCTCAAATCCGTGACTGAAATTCATTCAGTCATCATTTTTCCTTTTTGATAAAATAAACTATATGAGGATAATTTTGTGAATATTTAAAGTAAAATCAGGACTTTTTCCACAAATTTATGGCACCCCCCCCCCTGAGCATCAACTAATTTAGTACTTAAAGGTGGAGAAGAGGGTCTGGTAAAAACTGCCCTCAGTGAATATATGCATCACCTGCTTACCCAGTTCAAAGTTGTGGTGGGGTTGAAGCCCACCCTGGCTGTTGAGCGGGGGCTAACACATGGTGGCACGCAGACATTAATGCTCACATTCACACCTGCAGCACGTTTGGAGTCAGCAGTTTACTCGATGGGCAGAACCAACAAAGAGTTAAGGTAGTAACCTACTTGATGGTGACACTCGGAGGCAGCTGCAGAACAGAGCCCAACAATGGCAGCAAGTAGGAGGAGAGCCCAGCTAAGAGCCTGCTCGCGTTCTTCTCCGGGCTTTGTAATCTGTGAAGTTTGGATTTGTTTGGTTGTCTTCTTCCCTGTAGAAGAAGGCAGCAGCTTCCTCAACAGCAGCAGTCGCACACTGAAATAGTCGCTTCTAATAGGTGCAATGTTCAATTTTAGACAGTGGCTGAATAAAATGAATGTGCTACACACGTAAATACACAGGGTACTACACGGAGTGTACTAACTCAAGTGTCCAAAACAGTCCAGAGGATACAGGCAGCGCAGGGTCATCACATCATGTATGAATAATGGATGGAGCCACAGTGGTGTCGTCCGCTGGGTTTGTTGCGATTCTGGGACTCAGCATGTTCTTTTGAAGGTCGATGCTAAGTAACGGACTAATAAAATGCTGGATCAAACCGTCGAATACTAATCAAATTTCACTCACTAAAACTGCAGTGCAGACTTCTTGGACCGAATGTACCACACAGACAGCCGCAGTACAGTGGAGGTGGGGCTTAGCAAGACACCTGTGGGGCAAAGCTGTGCTGGGATACCTGTCAATCAAATCAGGTGAATGATCATTTAAAAAAATAATTGCACACACACGCAGCAGATGTTGTGAAGGGGAAAGCTTTGGCACTTATGCGTGTCTGTCAGGTCTGAAGCTCTTGAGCTGAAGGCATCTGTGCTTCTTTTTAGGTTCATGAAAACATTTCACCTCCAAGGACCACCTCCAGTCCCGGGGGCACCAGTTCTCAGGTCTGAAGAAGCCCCTTGGATGGGAGGCAAAAAAAGAACATTTAAAATACACTTGCCTTCCTGCTTTCAAGTGTGTCTGATGACCACATTAACGCCCGCTTTAGTCACAATACTCAATTTGCAAACTGTGAGTGTAGCCATTAGTGCACTAATATTTCATCACTATTATCCCAAAAATGTAGAATATCTAACTGGTGTTACTGAAAACATCATGGATTGATTCACCGTGGGGGGGGGGCCTTAGTGCAAAGGGTCGATTGGGTGCACTGGTACATGGAGGAGCTCGTGACTTTCAAATTGTTCCTCTTTTTAAAGAACAAATAAAGTGCAGAGTTCAAAGTTTTAAAGCGGCCTCGCCGGCGAGGATGAGGAGCAGCTGCTGGTGTTTCCCCGTGACTCCACACTGAAGACGAAAGTCCAGCAGGTGACTCATGCAGAGCTTCGCTCAGCCCTGTCGCAGGAGAACTCACTGCTGAGGCTGTGAATGTGTAGCATGCCTTCCCTCCACCACACCTGTGTGAGTCCACAGCTTGACTGCGGTGAAGGATAGGCGCAGGCCCGCTCTGTGTGGAAGGACTGCCTGTTAACTGTGGAGGAAAATAGTCCCCTTCACTTGATTAGTATGCCTTGTCCTTTTAATTAAAAATACTGAGGTGTTTTAGCTGGGCACCGATGATTACAATTTGCATTGACATGTGAAATGTATCTGACTGTTCGTATCCAATTAAAGAGTCTCTGCATCTGCACTTACTTCACTAAGTGGGCGGCAGATGTTTGCTCAGATGCCGACGGCATCTTTTGGCATCAGTGTCTTGATGCACCATCCACAGACATACTGGCCACCTGCAGAGCTCTACAAAGTCCCCATGAAGAGCTTTGAGAGCTGGGGCGACTATAAATTGGAGGTTTTCCAGCATCTCTCTTTCACTTGTACACCTGCACCGAATCCCAACAGTCGACTCAGGGTGCTTCACGTAAATGTAAAGGTCCTGCACTTGCTTCTACTTGCAGACTTGTTTCTGCAACATCAACAATATAAAAGATGGTCGTAGCCCCCTGGACTGAAAAGTGAAGCTGGCGCTGAAATGCTTTAAGCCTTTCTCACAACCAGCACCTGGCGACCACTCGTTTTGTGAGCTCAGCAGAAACTTTGCTGAGTTCATGGGCTCAATCGCTCACTTCAAGTCTTATTTAATAAAACATATTGCTGATTTTTGTAAATTATGGACCCCATAAAGGTCAAAAGGGGGCTTTAAGCAGGGTATGTTTTAAGGTGAGCCTCTCTGGGAGTCACTGTGAAATGAGTGTTTCAAAGAGCCGGAGACTTCCTGATGGGACTGAAGTAACCAGTGTGTAACTGTATGTGATGAAGCCCTTTACATCTGTTTCCTCTTATGAAGATCTGGATGCAGATGTTAATTCCAGAAATTCCAGAGCAGTCAAAAAGTTGTGATACGCATTGTTAGGGATGATTGGTGCTGGCCTGCTCGAGGGGTTTGTTGACACTAACGAATGACTGATTAAATTCCATAATATCGAAAAATCCTCAAGTCTGAATTAGGATTTCTTTGTGCTGTAGCTGACAGAGCATCCAGAAAAATCCCACTCCGCCTCCACCCTGACGCTCCCCTGCTGCTGTTTGTACAGATTCACCTGAACCTGCGACACGTCAATCATCAGAAACTGTTTGACAAATTTATCAAAGGAGCGTTTTCACCCACAAACCTCCTCCCGCCCCGCAAACCTCTCCACCCTTCTCCTGGGTGTCAGCATCCATATGGGAGCAGATCTGTGTCGCCGCGGAAACACACTCATCTGCAGCCTCCACACGCACACACACACACACGCACACACACGGTCCTGTGTTAAATGGAGCAATTCACAGGAAAATCTCTGGCTCAGTGAGGGGAAAACACACACACACACACACACACACACACGCGCGCTCTACATGAATATGGAGCTAAAAGGCAGAACGACAAAAAATACCCATACACTGGAAGCACTTAGTCAAACACACACACACACATTCACAGCTTTGGGGGCACGACAGCTTTCATTCCTGGCTGCAGCTCCATATCTCACGGAAACGTGATTTCACACTGAACTTTTCAACCCATTCTTTCAGGAGGAGAAGAAAGACGGAGAGAAGAGCACGAGCAGATAAAAACACTTCTGAACACATCAGTATTTTTGGCAGCCGTGAGTGAGGCCACGTGGTAACCCCCCCCTCCCCAAGCCCACAAACCCCTCTGCTCGCCCACGTCCCCCACCCCCCAACAGCAACCTGATCTGTCTTTAAACCCCACACACGAGCTCAAAGTGCCAAATTAATTCTTTTTAGGTACAGTCTGCTTCATTTACCTCACTTACTGAAATGATGCAGAGTTTTGCAGCTTTATGAACCACTGCTGATTTTTCTAAATACACGTGTATATATTTTCAAAATTTTGTCTGTAGTCAGCAAAAAACCCCACAAGATTTCCAAGGACTTGCCTCTAAAATGGTTTTAGCGCTGGATAAATCATATTCCATGGAGCATCACTGGTCAAACGTATTTTTTCTTAACATCCTAATGGCTAATTTTATCCACATTTCCCCCAATTAGCCCAATAATACTCGACGAGCTTCATAAAAATATTTGAGTTTGGACAAATTTTGTTTGGGATGATGATGGGACTGAAAAGGTTCAAAAAAGGCCTGCAATTTTCTACTGAGTGCTGGCTTGGCGCTTTATATTTCTCAAGCAAACTTGATTACAGGAAATTGCTCATCGTGTTTATCTGGCGCATCTTTATTTGTCCAGAGTTTGGCGTCCATGCCTTGTTCCCCGACTTTAATCATGCAGCTCAGCCTCATGGCAGATACTGGAAAATGATGCAATCTTTTGATTGTGCACGATAGCATGTAGAGTACAGAAGATGGACATAGCCACTGCGACGTTAGTGAAGCGTTATTGCTGCTGGAAACCTGGACACTTTAAGACTGGGGACTGCTGAAACACCTAGTGGACATCAGAGGAACTGCAGTTTTCTGGCCCGAGGTTGACTCAAGGACAGGGGCGTAGCTAAATACTTTCTGAGGTGTATGCAGACACATTTTTAGGTGCCCCCTCCCCCCTCCCCAAACCCATGCACACGCACACACACACACACACAAAACACACCCCTTTAAGATTTACTGTGTTCATGCGCGCAGGTCTCACGTATTCA